>JAGTTL010001112.1:0-17405 GCA_036851935.1 Coregonus suidteri
GGGCCGTAATCCCCGTGAGCAGTAGCTCCGCCCCCTTGACGCGCGTCGGGTCTGCCGGCAGACGTGGCGCCGACTCCATGCCTCGGGGACAACAAGGAGACTGCGGAGGCATGGGCGCGTAGGTGATCTAGCGGTGGAATTCTGGTCAGGAGAGTAGCGGGTCAAAAGATGTCTGTCGGTTGCTCGGCAGGCCGTCGAGCTACCGTTCGTCTCCGGGCGTACGCCTCCGCTATTCTCTTACACCGAGGATATTGGAGACCGTCCCGCCGCCTCCTAATCGGACAGTCTCGAATCGCAAGTGATGGTACGCAGTCACGGATACGCCGGTGTCGCCCTCGATGTCGCAATGGGGGGCGAGATGTCTCCCTGGACTTCATTTTCTGGAGTGTGCCAGCTACCTACTGCGGCGCTGAGAAGAGACAGCATGGACAGGGGTTAATTATTTTTATACTCAATAGGCGAGTTGTAATGCTGTAACAGCACCTCGTTCAATCTTCTAGAGACTTATAAAAATAAATGGTGCGCCCACAAACGCCGACACTCAGTTTCCGACAGGGCGAGGCGGATGGGCGGGTTTCTGGGGGGGGGGGGGGGGGGGGGGGTAGAGAGGCGCAGACTCGATCACGGCAGGTGCGTAGAATCCATCCGCTCACTGCGGTGGAGATTCGGGGCGCTCGAGCGCTTGCTGACGACTGGAGGGCCTCGCTGCAGGTGGACGTGTGCAGCGATCGCACGTCTCGCTCGAAAGAAAGAAAACATTAAACAAAGGGGAGACTGCCGAGGCGCTGCACCCACTCATCCATCACGTAGGAGGCCTCGATCTTCTCTGGCTGCGCAAGGGTTCCAGAACTCGGGCTGGTAACCTAATAGCAGTTCATTGGAAAGGGTAGGTTAGTTGAGGTAATGCGATAAGGTAATTCTGGGCGGCATTTCTGCCGCAGGGCTACGTAGCCCGTGCCTTCACTCCTCCGGCTCGTCGCTGGGCAGTATGATCTAAGAAACGCTTATCCGCTCATCCTGGTTCACGACGTTATCACCTCCTCATTGACTCCTCGAGGTATGGTAACGCCGAGGTGAGGCTCACTGACCTCGGGGCCCCAAACGGTGCTCCATAAAAGACTCAGAAGGACTCTGAGGTGAATTGGTGGACCTGCGCTCATACACAATATCTGGTACCCTGTAGTGCCGGAAGAAATCAACATGGGTGAATAGAGCGTCGGGCGGTCTGTAGGCAGTTAGGAAAGGCGCGGCTATAGGGAGGCACACGACTGTAGGGCCTTGGGGGGGAGAGTATACTCGTTCGCACCAGACGACCAGTATGAGTAGTTATTCCCCTGCGAGAGGGAGAGGTCAGTGATGAAGTCTGCACGCGATGGAGTGTGATACCATTGGTCGTTGTTGGAACGTGGGCTAGGGGTTGTAACTTACGGCGCCTAGGTGCAGATGTACTAGGCGCCTTAGGCACTGGGCGCACACTCGAGGGGGCAAGGTAGGAGAACTAAACCTCTCACAATCCCTCGCCAACGTGGCGTCAGGCGCCAGGTGCAGGAAAAGTTAGCTTAGGCACTAAGGCATTGCCTGTCGCGGCTGATACCCGGATGTCGCGAGAGGAGGGTGACGTGGTGTGAGGGCCCAATAGATCAATCGATTCCGCTGACCTTGCGATCGGACGTAGCGTCCAACCCTCTGGGCATTGAGGAGGTACTAGGGTCGGTTGGGCGGCAACGCCGGCTCGGACTTTTTCAGGTCATCGACCGGTCCCACCACTACGGCGGTGCAACCTAGACAGACTCCTGGGCGTAAGGGGGGGGGGGGAGTGGGCTCCAGCGGGACCATCTCCTCCGTGTCATACCGCCTGAGAGCAGTGCGTCTGCCTTATCCGTTCTGTGACTGCGGCGGGGATGTACGTGATCTTAATACGAACCGCGGGCCAAAAACTGTTCCTTACCGCTCCTGGGGCGAGGTTCAGTTCTGCGCTAGGGCTCCCGGGGATGTAGCCCTAGTTTACGGTGGTCAGTCAAAATGTAGAGAAAATGTTGTGTGACGCGCCGCAAGCCTATTTTGTGCCTCCACACCTTTAGGGCCTGTCACCAGCGGCTAACACTCCCTGTCGCCCTACGTCATAACTTCTCGCTCGGGGACTGAGCTTTTTGAATAAAAAGCGGGCAGGGGGGCGTATTTAGGTAGCTGTGCCGGACCGTTGCGAAGCATGCGGCTCCTATACCGGGGCCTCAGATGCGTCCCACGCTGCTACCTGAACATGGTAAGAGGGATCGTCTGGATGGCAGGCGGCAAGCGCCGGAGGGCCGAAGTAAACTAGGTCGCTTGCAGCCTCTCCAATAGCCCTTCCGCCTCGCTGACTCACTGCAAACGCACCGGACCCCCTCTTCAAAAAGAGACGTTAATGGGAGCTGCCACCTGTCCAAAACCGGCCGATAGAATCCGCTCCGTAGTATTCGAAATCCAAAAAACTGCTGGCACCATCATTTCAGCAGTTGTTGTGAGTTTGGGCGCAAATTTACAGCATGTGCTGACACCTCGGTCAACCTCATGCTTCAGGCCCCTCGACGTCAGACAACTGGATAATGCCAAAAGTAGATGCGGACTCCTTGAGGAAAGGGGGGGGAGGAAAAAAAAAAAAAGGAAGGGGAAAGGAGAAAAAGAGGGGGGGAGAAAAAGATAGGAAAGGGAAAAAAAAAAGAAAAAAGAGGGAGGGAACATAAAAAAATAAGGAAGAGGAAAAGGGGGGGGGGAAGAAGAAAGGGAAGAAAAAAAAAGGAGGGAGGAGGGGAGGGAGGAGGAAGAGGGGGGGAGGAAAAAAAAAAAGGAGGAAACACAACTACTTCTCTGGGCCTTGACATAACAGGTCGTGCTCTAATTGAACAGCCTCCTCAACACTTCGGCGCACCTAGGGCCATATAAAAATTTTTGTAAGCATGGCCCACATGCTGGACTGGCGGGTAGACAGTAGACTAGTTCATCTATTGCAGAATGCTCATCGACGATAGCGCGCGCACTCACCACGCCAATACTCACCATAAAACCCTCAAACAAAGACTACATAAACGCAAAACGACTCCCCGTCCCTGCCCCTGCATGTCCCTGGTATTATACTCCATCCACGTAATGATTGGAAAAAACCTGAAGGCAGGGCTTGTTTAAAATCATCAGCACCCGTACTATGGTCATGCACAAGATACTCAAGTAAGTAGCCCCCCGAGTTGCTACTTAAATCTTTGTCTTCGCATTCATCGCAACCTCCTAATGGCGGCACCAAAGTTGCTAAGCGCCTCTCTGAGATCTAATTTTAGTGACAAAAAACGGCGCTCGCCAGTGGGGCAATGCACTCCGTCGCATGCGTCTGCCAATCAGAGGAACTGTGTGATTAACTTGCACTTCACCGTGATCTGATTGAGACTATATACGGTTAATCAATGCACGGGCGTAACCCTCCATCCTTTTTCTTCACAAAAAGAAACTCGAGGACGCAGAGCCGGGAAGTGCCGCAACGCCGTATGTATCGCATTGTCTCAGAGATTTGTGCTATGTCAGATCAACTCCATAGCTCTCTTTCTCCTCTTGAGACAGAGGATACACATGGCTACTCTGTGGGAGCGCAGCTCCTGACTGGAGGTCTATCGCGAGCAATCTCCCTCTGCCCTATGGGGAGGCAACTGCTGCGTCTTTTTCTTTTTTCCTACTCGACTCTCGACTTACTGGCAACACAATAGCCAAATCCTCATACTCAGGGGGAATGTGCCAATGCGCTCCGGCAGCCTGGTTTGGACTTCTTCGCCACCGAGGTAGCCCCCACGGAAACGCCTAAACATCGACCCCGCACACACTGGGCAGAACCACTCCATCGCAGCAGCCTGCTCCTGCTCACGATATAGACGGGGAGTTTGGATGGGCTACTCAACCAGCGGGCATGCCCAGCACCACGCGGATACGGCCAGGCGCGGCGAGTCGATCAGAAACAAGCTGGATAATCTCCTCATGACCCCCCTGCGCACAGCATCCTAAAGTGGCGCCGTGACCTCCCTGATCAAGCCCGATCCCATCCCAACGGACGGCTATCGAGGGCATGAACGGGGAATTGGGACGTCAACAGGAAGAAGGGGAATCCCTCATTCTAAACAAAATGTTCTATCCACAAAATTCCCAGGCCGCGGGCCTGAATTCTACCACGCCTTATGCTGGGAATGAGGTGGCTACCTGTGGAAAACGCACATGGTATACAGAAGTCTGCGCAACAGAGAGCTCTGGGTAAGTGGGGCGCCTACTCACGGCCGGAAAAATGACTCCCCAGTGCGGAGCCTGTCGTCTTCTCCCCTAGGAGACCCTCCCCAGCACCTAGGCTCCGCGGTGTGTCCTCCTCCACGGCCACAGATGGTGGTGCAGGAGACGGCCCCCCTCGTACTCCCTGACCCTCGCTCCTCTCTCTAGCGCCAGCGGCCCCCAAGCTCCATAGGGCTCTGCTCGGAGGCGCTGGAGGGATGAAATGTGACGGACCCCCCTCGGAACAGTCGCGGGTAGCCAGCAGGGTGTCCAACCTGATGGACATGTCCACTAACTGATCGAAAGAGAGAGGCTGGGTATCCCTGCAGGCCAGCTCCAGACGGAAGTCATCTCATAGAATACAGCGGTAGTGATCGATGAGGGGCCCGCTCATTCCACCCTGCATCCACCGCTAGAGTACGAAATTCTAAGGCGAACTCCTGGGCGCTTCCTCCTCCCCTGCCGGAGGTAGAACAGACGCTCCCCGCCGCTTTCCCCCTCAGGTGTGATGGTCAAACACAGCCGCTGCCTGAAGCGGCGGGAGAACTCAGAGTAGGTGATGGTGGTGCCACGGGCGTCGTCTATTTCTCCTCCACTCGGCGTTGGCCCATTCCAACGCCTTGCCGGTAAGACAGGAGATGAGGGCGGACACGCTCTCGTGTCCAGAGGGGGGGCGCGGGTGCACGGTGGCAAGGTATAGCTCCACCTGTAGAAGGAATCCCTGACACCCGCATTATCCGGCGGTCCCTCCATCATAGGCCCTCGGGAGCGAGAGTCGAATTCCCCTGGTTCCGGAGCTTGAATGGACTCTGACTGGCTGATGGTGATGGCCGGGGAGGTGGAGTTGGGGGTGTCCCTCTGGTCTACCAGCGTTGCAGGGTGTTAATAACGTCTTGCAGGGCGTTCCCGATACGAAGGATCTGGTCATTCTGTTTCCCGGACCCGATCCTCCAGAGACTCCTGTGATGCGGCGGGTCCTGCTGATTCCATCCTTCTGGTGTGTGATTCTGTCACCTAGGTGCTGTAGGTGGGTGTGGTGCAGGAATTAGGCGCAGGACGCAGAAAATAAGTCCAAAAGACTTTAGTGAAAGAGGCACACTCAAATAACGAGCCAAACGCCCGGAGGTGCGAGAAAGTCCGCACACAGGCGAAAACCAAAAGTCGCACAAACAAGTGCGTAAATAACCTCCTAAGCACAGAGGAGGAAAAAATACGAATAGCAAAAGGCAACAGTAGCGCACAACACGACGACAGCGAAACAATCACACACAACACTAGACTAACACAACGAGAACTTATAGGACACTAATTTAGTGCTAAACGAAAACAGGTGTACATAATACAGACAAAACCAAACGAACATAGAAACATTCAACGGTGGCAGCTAGTACTCACGGAGACGACGACCGCCGAAGCCTGCCCGAACAAGGAAGAGAGGCTAGCCTCGGCCGAAACCGTGACAGATGTGATGTGTCATCATAGGAGTAAATAGATGAAGCTCTGATGTGTAGTATCATCATAGGAGTAAAAATTAGGTTATGGGGACTCTAATGTGTAGTATCATCATAGGAGTAAAATAGATGAAGCTCTGATGTGATGTGTCATCATAGGAGTAAAATAGATGAAGCTCTGATGTGTAGTATCATCATAGGAGTAAAATAGATGGAGCTCTGATGTGTTGTATCATCATCATAGGAGTAAAATAGATGAAGCTTCTGATGTGTTGTATCATCATAAGAGTAAAATAGATGAAGCTCTGATGTGTAGTATCATCAAAGGAGTAAAATAGATGAATCTCTGATGTGTTGTATCATCATAGGAGTAAAATAGATTAAGCTCTGATGTGTTGTATCATCATAGGAGTAAAATAGATGAAGCTCTGATGTGTGTTGTATCATCATGGAAGAATTCATGAAATAGAGAGATGTTGTAGTATCATTATGATAAAAGCGATAAACGTCTATTTTTGGTAGACGAACGTAGAAAGATGCGAGGTTCGAGTCCTCAGGGATAAACGTCTTTGGTAGACGAACGTAAGAAGATGCGGGGTTCGAGTCCTCAACATGAAGAGATTATAAAATAGAATCCTGTGCTATA
This sequence comes from Coregonus suidteri, assembly GCA_036851935.1. Classification (NCBI taxonomy): domain Eukaryota; kingdom Metazoa; phylum Chordata; class Actinopteri; order Salmoniformes; family Salmonidae; genus Coregonus; species Coregonus suidteri. The sequence goes on from JAGTTL010001112.1 coordinate 6,376, forward strand.
GGGTTCGAGAGCCTTTGATGTGAAAGATTCATCATAAAGTTCATAAAATAGGTTTAAGGCCTTTGATGTGAAAGATTCATCATAAAGTTCATAAAATAGGTTTGAGGCCTTTGATGTGAAATAATCACCATAAAGTTCATAAAATTGCTTTAAAGCCTTTGATGTGAAAGAATCATCATAAAGTGTTAGTCGGGAAGAGGTTCAAAGGCCTCAACCGTGTTATTTGTGGCGGCCCAAGCTTTTTTTTTGCCTGTCACAACAAGCCAAGTACTGTGATGAATTACGACAAAAGGGCTAGGATGATGGAGCCAATGACAGGTAACATATTGAATCATAGCACCAAAAATGACATTTAAAGACGAACTACATAAAAAAAATAACATTATCAGAAAGTGGATTTGATGCAAGTATTTAAATTACTACGTAACACTGAAAGTTACTAACATTGCATGGGTGATAAAGAATATCCTCAGAATAGTATTTCTAAGGGGTAATTTGATAAGGTTTTGATAGATTAAATGAGTGAGAATGGTGGAATATATCTATAAATAAATTGGATCGTGATAAATGGATGATTTCAATATATGATGGTAAACTACAGCAAGTGTTTGGTGTTACTTGTAGCCTACTTAGAAAGGATAGTTGACTAGATCTCATTCATTCTGTAAATGGCGGAGTGATGGTTTCATTGCGTGGCTATGATTTTAGTTGATAAACTGAACCAAACATGATGTTACGATGGCAATTTAGGATGGTTAATGTTGTTAAGTTCGTTTTTAAACCTATGATAGAGGTAATGCAGAACGTTGTTTGAAAGTGTGTTTTATTAGGACTGGTAGTAAAAAATTGAAGAATTTCAATTTTTGTCTGCGTTAGTAGTAACCATTGGGGCTTGCTGAAACGTGAGAGCGCTGAAATGGACATTATGGGTTACGTTAGTGTGTACAAGGATCGCGTATTTTGTAGAAGTCATAGGAGGTTGAATATTATCGGCAGGAAATGGCTAACTAGTTAGCGGTGAGAGCTAGTGCGGTTTTTCATTGGGTGACGTCACTTGCTCTATGAACTGAAAGTAGTTGCTTTGCAAGGGCCGCGGGCTTTTGTGGAGCGAGCGGGTAACGGTGGTGCTTCGAGGATGAACTGTTGTCGATGTGTGGCAGAGGGTCCCTGATTCGAATCCAGTAAGGGATAAAAAAAAGCAAATCTTTTACATTGATGCTATTGTGACATGAATTACTGGTTTCATTGATAACATTATAGGAAAGATGTTGTCCTACCAATCCATGTCAGATAGGATAACATATTAATTAAAATTGCATATCGGTGAATGGATGTTTTATTGGTTTTGACTATAACTTTAAATTAATTTCTCATCTGTTGAGGTACCGTTATGAGGAAAATTAGCGGTAGAGTATGATAGATATACAGTTGTAGAGGGTTTAAAAAGTAAAGTTAAGTTAATTGGGGTGATGAGACAAGAGGTTGGATTGATGTTGAATGGGATTGTTTAATAGAACCTTAATTCTTTCTATTTAGGAGCTATCTGGACCCTCAAATGAGAATATGTTATACCCAGATAATACAGATTAGTATTGCTTTGGTTCCTAAGCACTAGAGACGATTTACTATGATGAAGAACATGAGTGTGAATAGATAGTTGAATAAGTAAGATGACAGACGAAGCTTTTTGATTTGATAATTGATCATTTGAATCATGACATCCACTATGGCCAGCACCAAAGAGCTGTGCAAGGCACCTAGATACAAATAAGTCTAGCCTGCACCAGCTGGTTGAAGACTGATCTGTCATATAGCTTGGTGTTTAATAGAATGTCAACATGTGGGAGCAATTACTTATTGAAAGTACATATGTAATTCTTTCTATTTATTGAGAATGAGAAATGTTTATTAAGTATAAGAAGCGATTACTAATGAAAGAACTGTCTAAGAATTTAAGGAAGATATTTGCCGTGATTTTATCATGACATTATATAGGTTTCAGTTATGCAAATGGTTCATTACTTCAGATAACGATAATCTGTTTATGGTACGTTGAATGATGGGAGATAGTTGTTGTTGTTGGCATAATGGATTAAGTAGACATCTTTTTATGGGTTTTGGATTATGAAACAATAGGTTTATATTTTAATAACATCAATGCAACAGTTTGCAATGATTAAATTACTTAAAAGGGGTTATAGGTTTATATGCAACAAAAAAAAAAATTCGAAGCTGGGGATAAGATATCTAGTCTTACTTAAGAGGAGTACTGCTAAATGGCATATTATATATTATTATATTATTATTATATATATATATTATATTTTATTATATATAATTTTATATTATTATATTATATACATGATTGTATTGGATAATGTATGAAAATTGGACATTTAGAGGGAGAAGTTTAGGAACATTAAAAGGGGTAGCTGATATTTCTTATGTTGTTGATACAGTAAATGATAATGGTTTGTTTGATGTGGGATCACAAGGAGCAGATGTAGGGGTTCAGTAATCATGGTGAGATTTAAAGAGGATATGATCTGAAGGGTGATCAATTCAACAGAATCATTGTAAACTCAGAGGAATTTTGAGTGGTTTTAATTTTGTGAAAATGTGCCGAGTGGCGCAGTGGTCTAAGGCTGTGCCACTAGAGATCCTGGTTCGAATCCAGGCTCTGTCGTAGCCGGCCACAACCGGGAGACCCATTGGGCGGCGCACAATTGGCCTAGCGTCGTCCAGGGTAGGGGAGGGAATGGCCGGCAGGGATGTAGAAGCATGGCGTTTTGCAACGCCAGGGTTGTGGGTTCAATTCCCCACGGGGGGAGTGCGAGGACATAAAAAAAAAAGATAATGTAAAGTCGCTCTGGATTACAGTGAGGGGAAAAAAGTATTTGATCCCCTGCTGATTTTATACGTTTGCCCACTGACAAAGAAAATGATCTAGTCTATAATTTTAACGGTATGGTTTATTGTTTGAACAGTGAGAGACAGAATAACAACAAAAAATCCAGAAAAATGCATTTAAAAAATGTTATATAATTGATTTGCATTTAATGAGGGAAAATAAGTATTTGGCCCCCTCTCTCAATCAGAAAGATTTCTGGCTCCCACGTGTCTTTTATACAGGTAACGAGCTGAGATTAGGAGCACACTCTTAAAGGGAGTGCTCCTAATCTCAGTTTGTTGTTACCTGTATAGGTAAAGACACCTGTCCACAGAAGCCAACTCTCCACCATGGCCAAGACCAAAGAGCTCTCCAAGGATGTCAGGGACAAGATTGTAGACCTACACAAGACTGGAATGGGCTACAAGACCATCGCCAAGCAGCTTGGTGAGAAGGTGACAACAGTTAGTGCGATTATTCGCAAATGGAAGAAACACAAAATAACTGTCAATCTCCCTCGGCCTGGGGCCTCCATGCAAGATCTCACCTTGTGGAGTTGCAATGATCATGAGAACGGTGAGGAATCAGCCCAGAACTACACGGGAGGATCTTGTCAATGATTTCAAGGCAGCTGGGACCATAGTCACCAAGAAAACAATTGGTAACACATTACGCCGTGAAGGACTGAAATCCTGCAGTGCCCGCAAGGTCCCCCTGCTCAAGAAAGCACATATACAGGCCCGTCTGAAGTTTGCCAATGAACATCTGAATGATTCAGAGGAGAACTGGGTGAAAGTGTTGTGGTCAGATGAGACCAAAATCGAGCTGTTTGGCATCAACTCAACTCGCCGTGTTTGGAGGAGGAGGAATGCTGCTGATGACCCCAAGAACACCATCCCCACCGTCAAACATGGAGGTGGAAACATTATGCTTTGGGGGTGTTTTTCTGCTAAGGGGACAGGACAACTTCACAGCATCAAAGGGACTATGGACGGGGCCATGTACCGTCAAATCTTGGGTGAGAACCTCCTTCCCTCAGCCAGGGCATTGAAAATGGGTCGTGGATGGGTATTCCAGAATGACAATGACCCAAAACACACATCCAAGGCAACTAAGGAGTGGCTTGAGAAGAAGCACATTAAGGTCCTGGAGTGGCCTAGCCAGTCTCCAGACCTTATTCCCATAGAAAATCTGTTGAGGGAGCTGAAGGTTCGAGTTGCCAAACGTCAGCCTCGAAACCTTAATGACTTGGAGAAGATCTGCAAAGAGGAGTGGAACAAAATCCCTCCTGAGATGTGTGCAAACCTGGAGGCCAACTACAAGAAACGTCTGGCCTCTGTGATTGCCAACAAGGGTTTTGCCACCAAGTACTAAGTCATGTTTTGCAGAGGGGTCAAATACTTATTTCCGTCATTAAAATGCAAATCAATTTATAAAATTTTTGACATGCGTTTTTCTGGATTGTTTTGTTGTTATTCTGTCTCTCACTGTTCAAATAAACCTACCATTACTATTATAGACTGATCATGTTTTTGTCAGTGGGCAAATGTACAAAATCAGCAGGGGATCAATTATTTTTTTCCCTCACTGTAAGAGCGTCTGCTAAATGACTAAAATGTAAATGTTATATAATATTTTTATGGAGTAGTTATGAGGAGTGAGATTGATACAAATGATTATTGATGAGATAGGACTGTGGATGTATGTATCATGTTTTGTGTGTAATTACTATCTTTGGATTGTTGATTATATGTTAACAACATGTATACTTTCTATTCCAGGAGAAAGGGCATTTCTTTATCTCATTGGAATATTGCCCAGAGCTAGGGTGGAACTAGTTAGTAAAATTAAGTAGTCTTGTTTTTAGGTTGTAATAGGGAGCTACCAAATTAAATAAAGCCTGGCCATGTTTGTTTTATTTGTTTTCCAAATGGGTTTTTCAAATAAACTCACCTAGGATGATGTTATAAAAGGTTGTTATTTTTATTTGAGGGGATTTTCAACAGGTCAAAGGTGATACGTCTTAAAGGAGCACACACAATGACTTTTTATTTTTATTTTTGACTGAGTTTTTGTCACGGTTTCGGCCGAGACTGCTCCTCCTCCTAGTTCGGGCAGGCAAAGGCGTTCGCCGTCCCCGGAGTACTAGCTGCCACCTTTGGATGTTTCATGTGCGATTGCTTTTGTCTGTCCGTTTCACCTGTGTCTGGTTTGCGTTGATTACATGTCCTATAAGTTCCCTATGTTTGTATGGATTAGTTGTGTGTTGTTTTTCGCCAGCCGTTTGTGTTACGTGTCGTGTTTTGTGTATTTTGTAATTACGCTTGTTTGTGCGTAATTGCGCATAGTCGCCTCCTTTGTTGTTTGAGGCCGTGCCTTTTTGTATATTACATTGTTTCTTTGGGACTTTAGTAAACGTTTTTGGACTAAGCCTCGGTGTCCTGCGCCTGACTTCAACCCCACATACACCTCACCTTATGACAGAACAACACACCATCATGGAGTCAGCAGGAGCAGTGGCGGCACCCAGGTTGCTGGAGGAGCGGTTTACGCTATCAAGACATCTTGTTCCAGCAACTTGAGGCCGCCCTTGACGAGGTGTCCAACAAGCTGAGTCGTACCGTTTGGGGACTAGGGAAAGTGCCCACGCCATCGCTCCACTATCCCATCACCAACGGCCAGTCCTCCTCTCTCAGCACCGGAACCGAGTGGCATTCGGCTCTTGCTCCCGAGGGCATATGACGGTTCTGCAGCCGGGTGTCAGGGGTTCCTCCTGCAGATAGAACTATACCTGGCTACTATACACCCCAGCGCCCCTCGGGATACGAGAGCGTCTCCGCCCTCATCTCCTGTCTATCCGGTAAGGCGTTGGAATGGGGCCAACGCCGAATGGAGAGATAATAGACGCAGCTACCCATCACCTACGCTGAGTTTCTCCCGCCGCTTCCGGGCAGGTCAGTCTTCGATCACCCACCTGAAGGGAAGGCGGCGGGGGAGCGTCTGTTTCTACCTCCGACAGGAGAAGAGGACGCGCACAGGAGTTCGCACTGGAGTTCCGGACGTTAGCTGCGGATGCGGGATGGAATGAGAGGGCCCTCATCGACCAGTACCCGGTGTGGCCTGCGAGAGGACAGTGCGTGTCGTGAGCTGGCCTGCAGGGACACCAACCTATGCTTCGACCAGCTGGTGGACATCTCCATCAGGCTTGACACCCTGCTGGCCGCCCGCGGACGTCCCGAGTGGGGGTCGTCCATTCCATCCTCCAGGACCTCTGAGCCTATTTCCTATGGAGCTCGGGGGTGCTGGCGCTAGAGAGAGGAGGAGGGGAGAACCCGAGGAGGGCCAAACCCCTGCACCAACTGTGGCCGGGGAAGGAGGATCACACCGCGGCCAGTAGGTGCTGGGAGGGTTTTTCTGAGAGAGGGGACAACAGGTCACGCACTGGGGAGTCATTTCAGGTGAGTAGGCGCCCCACTTACCCCAGTTCTGCTCTCTGTGGGTCACATGAGCATTCCTGTGCGTTTTCCACAGGTGGCACCTCATTCCCAGCATAAGGCGCTAGTAGATTCAGGCGCAGCTGGGAACTTTATTGATCGGGCATTTTGTGCTAGGTTAGGAATTCCCCTTCGGCCGGTAGAAGTTCCATTCCCTGTCCTGCATTAGACAGCCGGCCGTTGGGGTCGGGTCTGATCAGGGATGTCACAGCACCGCTGACGATGACTACGCAGGGGGGTCATGAGGAAATCATTCAGTTCTATCTGATTGACTCTCCTGCGTACCCAGTGGTGTTGGTGCTTCCCTGGTTAAGCACCCACGATCCTACCATAGCGTGGCAACAGAGGGCTCTTATGGAGTGGTCTGCCCAGTGTGTAGGGAGATGTCTAGGGTGTTTCCATAGGGGCGACCTCGGTAGAGAGTCCGAACCAAGTGCCCGCACTGCGCATAAGAGAGTCCGAACAATCCCCATTCCCCCGAGTATGAGGAATTTTAGCACTAGCGTTTAGCAAATCCGAGGGCAGGCACGGCTACCTCCTCATAGACAGGGGGGACTGTGCGATAAATCTCCAGACCGGAGCAGCTTTTCCCAGGAGTCATGTGTATCCCCTGTCTCAAGAGGAAAACTGCGGCTATGGAGACTTACATAGCCGAGTCCTTGGCACAGGGATACATACGGCCCTCTACTTCTCCGGTCTCCTCGAGTTTCTTCTTTTGTGAAGAAGAAGGACGGGGGATTGCGCCCGTGTATTGATTACCGTAGTCTCAATCAGATCACAGTAAAAATACAGTTACCCACTTCCACTGATTGCGACGATGACGGAGTCATTACGCGGAGCGCGTTTCTTCACAAAGTTGGATCTCAGGAGCGCGTACAATTTGGTGCGCATTAGGGAGGGGGATGAATGGAAAACAGCATTTTAGCACCACCTCGGGTCATTACGAGTATCTCGTCATGCCGTACGGGTGTAATGAATGCTCCTTCAGTCTTCCATCCTTTGTGATGATGAGAGTTTTTCCGGGACATGCATGGGCAGGGTGTTAGTGGTGTACATTGACGACATTCTAGTGTATTCTTCTACACGAACCGAGCATGTAGCCCAGGTGCGCCGAGTATTGAGACGACTGTTGGAGCATGACTTGTATGTCAAGGCAGAGAAATGCTTGTTCTTCCAGGGAGCCGTCTCTTTTTTGGGTTATCGGTTTGTCCGCAGTCTGGCGTGGAGATAGAGGTAGATCGGGTATCGGCTGTGCGTAATTGGCAAACTCCAACCACCGTAAAAGAGACGGTGCAGCGGTTCTTGGGTTTTGCTAAATTACTATCGGAGGTTTATCCGGGGCTTTGGACAGGTTGCAGCTCCCATTACGTCTCTGCTAAAGGGGGTCCGGTGCGCTTGCAGTGGTCAGCTGAGGCGGACAGGGCATTTGTCAAGCTGAAGAACCTGTTCGCCCTCGGCCCCGGTGCTGGAGGGCATCCGGATCCCTCTTTGCCTTTTCCAAGTAGAGGTGGACGCGTCGCGAGACCGGTATTGGGGCAGTCCTGTCACAACGGTCCCGGCACGCCACCTAAGCTCCGCCCCTGTGCGTTCTACTCCAAGAAGCTCAGCTCGGCGGAGCGCAATTATGACGTTGGGGACAGGGAGCTGTTAGCTGTAGTCCAGGCCCTAAAGGTGTGGAGGCATGGCTTGAGGGGGCTCAACACCCTTTTCTCATTCTGACTGATCACCGTAACCTGGAGTACATCCCGGGCAGCTAGGAGATTTGAACCCTCGTCAGGCTAGGTGGAACATGTTCCTGACCCGGTTTGTTTTTAAGATCACATACATCCCTGGGTCCCCAGAACGGTAAGGCAGACGCACTGTCCCGGCAGTATGACACGGAGGAGAGTCCATTGAGCCCCACTTCCATACTTACCCGGAGTCTTGTCTGGTGGCTTCCGGTAGTATGGGAGGTCGATGCGGAAATCGAGCGGGCGCTGCGTACCGACCCTACTCCCCCCGAGTGTCCTGTTGGGGCGGACGTACGTTCCGCTCGAGGTTCGTGATCGGCTTATTTCTTGGGCTCATACATCACCCTCCTCTGGAAACATCCTGGTATTGGTCGGACGGTGCACTGCCTTAGCGTGAAATACTGGTGGCCAACGTTAGCCAGGGATGTGAGGGTTTATGTCTCCTCCTGCTCGGTATGTGTGCCCAGTGTAAGGCACCTAGACATTTGCCCAGGGGTAAGTTACATCCTCTCGCCCGTTCCACAACGACCATGGTCCCACCTATCGGTAGATGTTTGTGACCGATCTACCCCCCTTCCCAGGGTAATACACCATTTTGGTCGTTGTGGATCGGTTTTCTAAGGCCTGTCGTCTCTCCAAAAAGTCCCACTGCCGGGTCTCCCTACTGCGCCTACAGACCGCCAGAGGCCCTCTTTACCCACGTGTTCCGGCACTATGGGGTCCCCCGAGGATATTGTGTCCGACCGAGGTCCCCGAGTTCACCTCCAGAGTCTGGGGGGCTTTTTATGGAACGCCTGGGGGGTCTCGTTAGCCTTACCTCGGGGGTACCACCCAGAGAGCAATGGGCAGGTTGAACGTGTTTAAACAGGTAGTGGGTAGGTTTTTGAGGTCCTATTGCCAGGACCGGCCGGAGGAGTGGTCGAGGTATATCCCCTGGGCAGAGATGGCCCAGAACTCACTCTCCGCCACTCCTCCACCGGATTAACACCTTTTCCAGTGTATTTTAGGGTATCAGCCGGTCCTGGCACCGTGGCACGAGAGCCAGACCGCAGCGGCCCTGCGGTGGACGAGTGGATTCGGCGCTCGGAGGAGACGTGGGACGCTGCCCATGTCCATAAGCTGCAGCGTGCCATCCGTCAACACCAAGGCGAGCGCCGATCGCCACCGCAGTGAGGGGCCGGTGTACGCACCGGGAGATCGAGTCTGGCTCTCGACTCGAAACCTGCCCCTCCGCCTGCCCTGCCGGAAGCTGGGTCGGCGGTTTGTGGGGCCCCTTCAAAGTCCTGAGAAGTATTGAACGAGGGTGTGTTACAGATTACAACCTGCCCTATTGAGTACAAAAATATTAACCCCTCCGTTCCATGTGTCTCTTCTCAGGCCCGGTGGTAGCTGGCCCACTCCAAGAAGAGGAGATTAGGAGAGACCCCTCCGCCCCCTTTGGACATCGAGGGGGCCCCGGCGTACAGGGTCCGGGACCATCTTGGACTCCAGGCGCCGGAGGAGTGGTCTCCAATATCTCGTGGAGTGGGAGGGGTACGGTCCGGAGGAACGGTGCTGGGTGCCCAGGAGGGACATCCTCGATCCATCCCTCCTGACAGAGTTCCACCATGGTGGGCATCCCACGCGCCCGGTCGCGCAGTCCGCGTCCTCCTGGCCGTCCCCGAGGCCGGGGTCGGCGCACGGCTGGAGACCGCGCGTCAAGGGGGGGGTACTGTCACGGTTTCGGCCGAGACTGCTCCTCCTCCTGGTTCGGGCAGGCAAAGGCGTTCGCCGTCCCCGGAGTACTAGCTGCTGCCACGTTGGATGTTCAATGTGCGATTGCTTTTGTCTGTCCGTTTCACCTGTGTCTGGTTTGCGTTGATTACATGTCTCTATAAGTTCCCTGTGTTTGTATGGATTAGTTGTGGTGTTGTTTTTTCGCCAGTTCTTTTCCAGTTTGTGTGACGTGTCGTGTTTTTGTGTATTTTGGTAATTACGCTTGTTGTGCGTAATTGCGCATAGTCGCCTCCTTTGTTGTTTGAGGCCGTGCCTTCGTTTGTAATTACAATTGTTTTCTTTGGGACTTTAGTAAACGTTTTTTGGACTAAAGCCTCGGTGTCTGCTGCGCATGACTTCAACCCCACATACACCTCACCTTGATATGACAGTTTTTGGGTATACATGATTTCTTATGCAGAATAAATGTCATGAGGATTTTACGTACACTTGGGGTACATAACATTTATTAGATGTTTTGAATGTTGGTAATGATTGTATACTATCAATTAGTTGAATGATTTTTTCAATGACCTCTGAAACTCTGTTCTGACTTGCCTGGTGTGATCTGATCATCCACACTAGTAATCCGAGAAACAAGGGCTGAGAAATTTAAGAATAGTTCATTTTACTGATGTTGAGGGGTAAATTTATTATAAACTGATCGTGGTTTATAATTTTATTTTAATTATATATGATTTGGGCTAGATAATAAACAAGGGAGAGAGAGAGTATCCTGAATGGGGGTAACTGTTGATAGTTATGTATCTAAACTTGGATTCTTTACGGATGAAGTAAAAATTGAGGTTTTTATCAAAGGGTTTCTTTTTAAAATTTTATTTTTTTTTTGGGTTTAATTAACCAAAGTTGGTGTTTTTTTTTTCGAAAACATAAACACTTGTGACTCGGTTCAAAAAAGGGGTTTTATTGATGTTATGGAATTTATTGGATATTTGCATTTGTATTAAGAATTTAGCGTAAAATCATGTGTTTTTGGGGTTTAATTAAATTTTTAGGGGAAAAATTTTTTGTGTATAAGGCAGAATTTAGGGAGGCCTTTTTTATGACATTATGACTAACAAATGCAAAAATGTGCACTTCCTAATCTAAAGGGTTATCGGAAAATAAAAGAAAGGGTTTAAGTAGCATCTGTGTCTCAAC
>JAGTTL010001113.1:0-17393 GCA_036851935.1 Coregonus suidteri
CGGCGAGTTGAGTTGATGTTTAGTTAATTTCATTCCGATCTCCTTTGCATTATTGTAGCCTTTTCTGTAGCCTGTCAAATATGTGTCAGTCTATCCCTGTTCTCTCCTCTCTGCACAGGCCATACAACGCTTCACACCGCGTGGCTGCTGCCACTCTAATCTGGTGGTCCCTGCGCGCACGACCCACGTGGAGTTCCAGGGTCTCCGGCAGCCTCTGGAACTGGGCCCTTCTGGGGGCCAACAAAGGCAGAGTTAATCTCAAACCTATGCTACCATCCAGTCCCTCGACTTCTTGGCGCTGACGGAAACATGGATTACCACAGAAAACACTGCTACTCCTACTGGGTCTTTCCTCGTCTGATCATGTGTTCTCGCATACCCCGAGAGCATCTGGTCAGTGCGGCGGTGGCACAGGAATCCTTATCTCTCCCAAGTGGGCATTCTCTCTTTTTCCCCTGACCCATCTATCTCCTCATTTGAATTCCATGCTGTCACAGTCACATCCATTCACGCTTAACATCCTTGTCATTTATCGCCCTCCAGGTTTCCCTTGGAGAGTTCATCAATGAGCTTGACCCTTGATAATTTTCCCTTTTCCCGAGGATGGCTCACCCCTCACAGTTCTGGGGGACTTTAACCTCCCTACGTCTGCCTTTTACTCATTTCTCTCTGCCTCCTTCTTTCCACTCCTTTCCTCTTTTGACCTCACCCTCTCACCATCCCCCCCACTCAAAAGCAGGCAATACGTTTGACCCCTTTTTACTAGTGCTGTTCTTCTATAATCTCACTGAAAACTCCCCTCCAAGTCTCCCCCAAATACTTTGTACCCTTTTTTCTCTCTCGCCCCTCCTCCAACACTACTCACTCTGCCCCTATCGAGGAAATGTGCCGTCCCCACCTTCGCTCTCTCTTCCCGCTACTCTTTTTCCTCTTCCACCTATCATCTCTTCCCTCTGCTAAATCCTTCTCCCTCCATTCTCCTGATTCTGCCCCCTCAAACCCCCCTCTCCTCCTTTCTGCATCTTTAAAGGGTAAGGGGGGTAATTAGGGTAGGGTGTATTTTTAGTTTTTTATTAGTAGTGGTATTTGGTTGGTAATAGTAGAAGGGGTGAAAGGAGTTTTTGGTAGGTAGGGGGGGGTTAGATTTTAGTAAGTAAGGGATTAGAAGAAGTAGGTGTTTGGGGGTAGAATAGGGTAGGGTGTAGGGGTTTGTAGGATAGGGAGTTAGAATTATTAGATCAGTTTAGTCTTAGGACTTAGTATAGATTTTCTTACTTAAAAGTTGTAGTAGTTAGAATAGTTACCAAATAGATAGTTAGATAGAGGGCTTTATGTTAGATTAGTGGTCTTAAATTAATTTAGTAGCATTAGTAGTAGTGCGGTTTAAGGTAGGTTAGTAGTAGAGTGAGTAGTAAATGGTGGGTGCAGGTATTAACCGTAAGTTAGTAGATAGTAGGGGTGTCGGGATTAGTAGTTTTTAGATTTGGTAGTAGTTTTGTATAGTTTTAGGTTGTTTTTAGTTTAATTTATTTTTTTAGTTTGTAGTAGTCCAACCCCCGTTGGGTTATAGGGTGTTTTATTAGTTTAGTTAGGGTGGGGGGTTTTTTGGGTAGTTTTGGTTTTTTTTTTAGGCGGTTTTTAGTTTGATTTTTAGTTAGGATGAGTTATTTTAGTTATAGGGTTTAGGTTTAAGGTTATTTAAGTAACATTTTTTAGAAGGTTAGGGTTTTTAGGGTAGTGGTATGATTTTTTAGCAGTTTAGTGTTATTAGGGGTAGTTTTATTTTACAGTAAGTTAGAATGGTGCCAAGTTTTTTTGGGGTCAGGTTATGGGGGTATGAGTTTTTTTTTAGTTTTAGGGTAGGATTTGTTTAGTTTATGTTTTTTTTTAATTAGTTAGTTTTTTTTTAGAATTTAGTATTTAGGTATAGTAGTAGTTGAGGTTTTCGATTTTAGTTTGTAGCTTTAGGGTATTAAAGTTTTAAGTAGATTGTTTTAGTGGTTTATATTTTTAGATTTTTATTTTTTTGTTTAAGTTTTTTAGGTTTATAAGTAGGTATTTAGTTCGGGTTATTTTTTTTTTTAGGTGGTAGACAAGTATTTTTTAGATAGTTTTTTTAGTGGAGTGTTTTTTGGTGTAGTTGGTCACAGAGTTGTGGTAGTTTTGGTACTAGTTTTTATGATTATTTTTTTTTTTTTTTTTTTAGCGAGGGGGTTTAAAAAGTAGTTTTTAGTGGGTAATTTGTTAGTTTAAACAGGGTTTTTAGTTTTTTTTTTGGTAAGTGGAAGTAGTTTTAGTAGCAGTAGTTAATAGTGTGGTTTTAGGTGGGTTAGTGGGTTGTTTTTATTGTTTTTTGGGTTTAGTATGGTTTTTTTTGGGTTTTTTAGTGGTTTTGTTATTATTTTATAGGAGTTGGGTAGTTTAGTAGTTTAAAGTTTTTTACTTTAGGGGGGGTTTTTAGGGGTTTTTTATTTTTTTTAGTTTTAGGTGGTTTTAGGTTAGATTTGGGTATAGTTTTTTTTTTAGTTTTTTTTTTTTAGTTTTTTATTTTTTTTTTGGGTGTTTAGTAGTTTATACGTTTTTTAGTTTTTTTTTTTTTTTTTAAAGTTAGGGTTTGTTTTTAGGGGTTTTTTTAGTTTTTGGGTTTTTTGTCTAGGGGTTTTTTTTTTTTGATTAGTAGGTTCGTTTTAGTTAGTAGTTAGTTTGGTTTTTTGTTTTTTTTTTTTTTTTAGTTTTTAGTTTAGTTTTTTTTTTTAATTTTTTTCCAGAATGAGCTCATTGGTTTTATAGTTTTTTTTTAATTATTTTGTTTTTTTTAGTAGGTTTTTTTATTCTTTAGTTTTTTTAGGTAGCGTTTCTTTAGTTTTATTTTTTGTTTAGTTTTTTTTAGTTTCAGATTTTAGTTGGTTTAATATAGTTTTTTTAGTTAGTTTTTTTGTTTTTTTTTTTAGTTTTGTTTTTTTTAGGTCATTTTAGTTTATTTTTATTTTTTTAGGTTTGAGGTTTAGTTTAGTTTTTATGGTAGTTTATTTTTTGTCGTTTTTAGCTTTTTTTTTAGAGTTTTAGTAGTTTTTTAGAATTTTTTTATTAGTAGATTTTTTTTTTTAGTGGTGTATTTTTTAGTTGAAGTTATTGTTAGGTATTGAGTTAGTATTTAGTTGTTTAGTTTTTTTTAGGTTTTTTTTTCTTTTTAGTTTAGTTTTTTAGTAGTATAGTTTAAGTTTTTTTTGTTTTACAGTTTTTTTTTTTTTTAGTAGTTTTGTTGTTTTTTTTTACCTATTTTAGATTATTTTTTTTTTTAAGTTTTTTTTTTTTTTTTTGTTAGATTAGTTTTTTGTTTTTTATATTTTTTTTTTTTAGTTGTAGTAGTTTTTTTTATTTTTGTTAGTTTTTTTAGTTTTTTTTTTTAGTTTTTTTTTTTTTTTTTTTTTTTTTTTAGTAAGGTTTTACAGTAGCTTATAGGTGTTATTTTTTTTTTTAGGATTTAGTTTTTTGGTTTAGTTTTTTTATTGTTTTTTTTTTTTTTTTTAGTTTGAGTTTTTTAGTTAGTTTTTTTTTTTTTAGTTTTTTTGTTTTTTTTAGGTTTTTTTTTTTTTTTTATTGTTTCTTTTTTTTTTTAGTTAGTTTTTTTTTTACCAGTTTTTTTTTTATTTTTTTTTATTTTTTTAGTGGTTTTTTTAGTGTTTTGGTTTTTTTGTTTTTTAGTCTAGTATACAGTTTTTTTTATAGTTTTTTTTTAGGGGTTTTTTTTTTAGTTTAGTTTTTTAGAGATTAGTTTTTTTTTAGATTTTTTTTTAGGGTAGTTTTTTTTGTTATTAAGTAGAGTTTTTGGTGTTTTTTAGGTTTTTAGTTTTAGTGGTTCCTGTGTTGGGTTAGTTGGTTTAATTAGTAGTTTTTTTTTAGGGTTTTTAGTTGTAGTTTTTTTTTTTGATTTTGTGGTATGTTTAGTTTCTTTTTTTTTTTTTTTAGTAGATTTTTAGTTTTGTTTTTAGTAGTATTTTTTAGTGAGCTGGGTTTTGGTTTTTTTGTTTTGGGGTTTTTTGTTGGATTTTTGGTAGTGGGTTGTAGGGTTTTTTTAGTTTTTTTTTTGGTAGTTTTTTTTTTTTTTTTAGTGTTTTTTTTTTTTTTGGTTGTTTTTTTAGTTATTTTTTTTTTTTTTTTATTTTTTTGGTTTTTGTTGGTTTTGTTTTTATTTTTTTTTTTTTTTTTTTAGTTTATTTTTTAAGTTTTTTTTTTGTTATTTTTTTTTTAAGGGTAGGGTTTAAATTTTAGTTTTTTTAGATTTTGTTTAGTTTTTAGTTTAGTTATTTAGTTGGGTTTTTTTAGTTTTTTTTTTTTGGTTTAAGGGGTTCCTTTTTAGTTGTTTTTAGTTTTACTTAGTAGATTTATTTTTTTTTTTATAGATTTTTTTTTAGTTTTTTTAGGTTAGTAGTTTTTTGTTTTTTTATAGTTTTTAGTTTTTGTTGTTGTTTTTTTAGGTAAGTTTTTTTTTTTTTTTTTTTTTTGTTTTTTTTATTTATTTTTAGTTTTAGTATTGTTTTTTTTTTTGTTAGGTTTTGGTTTTTTGTTAGAAGTTTTTTTGTTTTTTAGGTTTTTTTTATTTTTTTTTGTTGTTTTTAGTTTTTTTATTTTTTTTTTTAGTTATTTTTTTTTTTTGGTGTTTTTTTTATTTTTTTTTAGTTTTTTTTTTTGGGGTTTTGTTTGTGTTTTAGTATTTAAGTTTTTTTTTTTTGTTTTTTGTTTGTTTTTTTTTTTTAGTTTTTTTTTTTTAGAGGTTGATTGTTTTTAGGGTTTGTTAGTTTTTTTTTAGGGGTGTTTTGTTTTTGGTTAAAGGGATTTTTTTTTTTTAGTAGGTTTAGTTTAGTTTTTAGTTTTTAGGTAGTGTTAAGTTTTGTAGTAGTTTAATTAAGTAGTTTTGTTTTTTTTTTTTTTATTTTTTCTTTTAAAGCGTTTTTATTTGTAAAAGTTTTTTTAGTTTTTTTATTTTTATTTTTGTAGATTTTTTTTTTTAGTTTTTTTGATTTTAGTGTGTTTTATTAGTTTTTTTGCCGTTTAGTTTTGTTTTTTTTTTTTGTAGTTTATCTTGTAGAAGTGTAGTTTTTTTAGTTTTAGTGTTTTTTTAGTAGTTTAGTTTTATGTATTATTTTTTAGTTTTTTTTTTTGTATTTGTCTTGTTTGTTTGGTTTTTTTTTGTAGTTTTTGTTTTTTTTAGTTAAAAGGAGTTTTATTTTTTTTTCTCTTTTTTTTAGATTTTTAGTTTTTTTCCGTTTTACTAGTTTTACTTTTTATAGTTTTTTTGTTTTTTTTTATTTTTAGTTTAGTTTTTTTTTTTTTTTAGTTTTTTTAGTAGCTTTTTTAGTTTTATGTTTTGGTAGTTAGTGTTTTTATAGTTTAGTTTGTTTTTGTATTTGTTTTGTTTTTTTTTAGTTTTGTTTTTAGTTTAGTTTTTGGTTTCGTTTTTAGTTTTTATTTAAGTTTTTTTTTTTTTTTAGTCAGTGTTTGTTGGAGAGTAGTCCTATTAGTTAGATTTTTTGTGTAAGTGTTTTTAAGCTTTTAGGGGTTAGTTGTATTTTTTTTTTTTTTTTTTTTTGTTGTTTTTTTTTTTTTTTTTTTTATTTTTTTTTTATTGTGTTTTTTAATGGAGGGTATTAGTGTTGTTGTTAGTTATTAGTTTTGTTTTTTTTTTATTTTTTTGCTTTTTTTATTTAGTTTTAAGAATTTTTTTTAGTATTTTATTTTTTTTTTTTTTTTGTTTTTGTTAGGGTTTTTTAGTTTGTTTTTTTTTGTTGTACGTTTATTTTGTTTTTTTTTTTTGTAGGTTTTTTTTTTTTTTTTTTTTTGTTAAGTGGGTGTTTTAGTTTTAAGATTTTTTTTTAGTTTTTTTTAGTTTTTTAGTAGTAGTTTTTTTTAGTTTTATTTTTTTAGTTTTTTTAGTGTTTTATTATTTTTTTTTGTTTTAAAGTTTAGTATTTTTCTTTTTATTTTTATGTTTTTTTTTTTTTTTTTTTTTTTTTTGGTTAGTTTTGTTAAGTTTTTTAAGTAGTTTTGTTTTTTTTTTTTTTAGTTTTGTGTTTAATTTTTTTTTTATTTTGTTTTTAGTTTTTTTAGTATAGTTATTTAGTTTACTTTTTAGATTTAGTTTTTTTGTATATTAAGTTATTTTTAGTTTTTGGAGTTTTTATTTTAGTTTGAGTATTTTTGTTTTTTAGAGATAGTGAGTTTTTTAGTTTTTTTTGGGATTGTTTGTTTTAGTAGTTAGTTTTTATTAGTTTTAGTTTATTTTTTTTTAGTTTAGTTTTTTTTTTTTTTTTTTTTGTTTTTAGTATGTAGTAGGGTTTTATTTTTTTTGGTTTGAGAGAGGTTTTTTTTGTTTTTGTTTTAGTTTTTTTTTTTTTTTATTTTTTTTAGGGTTTTTTGTAGTTTTTTTTTTTTAGTATTAGTTTTTAGTTTATGGGGTTTAGTTGGTTTTTTGTTTTTTTTTTTAAGGTAGTTTTTAGATTATTTTTTTTTTTTTTTATTGGTTTTTTTTTTTTTAGTTTTTTAGTTTGTGTAGTTTGTTATTTTTAGATAAGTTTTAGTTTAGTTATGTTTTTGGTAGGTTGTATTTTTTTTATTTTTTTTTTTTTTTTTACTTGTTTTTTTTTTATTTGTTTTTATTTATATAGTTGTTTTTTTTTTTTAGAGGTGTTTTTTTGATGGTAGTTTGTTTTGTTTTTTTTTTTTTTAGTTTTTCTTTTTTAGGAGTTGACTAGGTTTTTAGTGTAGAGTATGTTTAGTTTAATTTTATCTTTTTTTTTTAGTTTTTTTTTTGTTTTTTTTTGTTTTTTTATTTTAGATTTTTTTTTTTTAGTGTTTTTTGAGGTGGTTGATATTTTTTGTTGTTTTAGTTTTAAGTTTTTTTTTTTTTTATGTGTTTTTTTTTTTTTTTATTTTAGTATTTTTTTTAGTTTTTTTTTTTTTTTTTTTAGTTTTTTTGTTTTTTTTAGTTTTTTTTTTTTTTAGTTTAGTTTTTTTTTTTTTTTTTTTTTTTTTTTTTTTATTTAGTTTTTTTTTTAGATATTTTTTTTTAGTTTGAAGTTTTAGTTTTATTTAGACTTTTGAACTTTTGAGTTGTTTTTTTTTGGTTAGTTTTTTTTTTAGTTTTTATTTTGTTTTTTTTGTCTTTTTTTTATTAGTAGATTTTAATTTTGTTTTTAGTTTTAGTTTTTGTCGTTTTTAACTTTTTTTTAGTTTTTTCCATGTTTTTAGATTTTTTTTTTGAGTTTTTTTTTTTTTCTTTTGTTTTATTTGTTGATTTTTTATTTAGGATATTAGTTTTTTTTTTTTAGTTAGTGTAAGGTTGTTTATTTTTTTGTTGTGGATTTTTTTAGTTAGATGTTTTTTATTTTTTTTTTTTTTTTTTTTTGGTTTTTTTTTTCAGTGTTTTTATTTTTGTAGAGTTGTGTTTTTTTGTTTTTTTTTTAGTAGTAGGTATTTTTATAGTCTTAGTCTTGTTGTATATAGGCTTTTTTAAAGATTAGCAAGGTTTTTATTGTATTTAGTTTTTTAGATGTTCTTATTTTTAGGTGTATTTTTTTACGTAGTAAAGGTAGTAGAAGTTTAGTTATTTCTAGTCTTTAAGAAAGAGTGAGTTTTTGGTATTTGAGAAGCGTACAGTTTTTTTGTTGTATCTTAGTGTTGGTAGGTGAGGAGGAGGTAGCCTAGACAGAGAATCAAGGTAGTTTAGAAGGTAGTTTTTATTTAGATTTTTTTAGTATGGAATTTAGTAGGTAGTTTTTTTTTTAGAGAAATGCCAAGTGTTAGTTTTTTAGATTGTTTTTTTTTTTTAGATTTTTTTTTTTTTTAGATCTTTTATTTGGGAATGAGCTTAGTCGGAAGGCAAGCAGGTTTTTTTATTAGATGTCTATGTGAGTATAGTAATATATGAGTTCTTTAGTAATACGTTAAGGGATGTAGTAGTTTTAGTAGAGTTGTAATTTTTTTAATATTCTTAGTTTTGTCATTAGATTTTGGGTTTCTAAAAAGTATTAGTTTTGAGTTTCGTTTGTGTTTTCACTTGTTGTCGATAGTTTTATGTTAAGAGTAATGTTTTGTCGTTTGGTGATTATAGAATTTGTATTTTTAGCTGTTTTTTTTTTTAGTTAGTTTTATTTATTTTAGCTTTAGAGTGTGTAGGATGTATGAGGCTTTATCAAGAGTCTTTAGTTGTGGGTTATGGAGAAAGTTAGTTATTGAGTAGTTATGAAAGTTAGCGGTGTTTAGATGGTTTATGGTCTAGTTTTAGGCCGTATTTTATACCGACGGACAGCCCAGGGTTGATTGATGTAGTGGTATTGCGGGGGTTTAGTTAGTAGTTTTTAGTGGGGTGGTGGCGTGTTAGTTTAGATTTTTTGTTTTTGTGGAGGTTAGAATGGTATTATTTTAGTTGGGGTGTTGGGGAGTTAGTCGGTAATAGTGTGTCTATATTGGAGCTTTTAGGTTTAGGGTGTTGTTGAGTTTTAGTTATCATTTGGGAGGTGAGTTAGCTTTTGGTGGTTGTATGCTTAGTTTTTAGTCATGAGGGAGTTTTTGAATTTTTTTGGGTAAAGTTTTTTTTAGTTTAGTGTTTTAATGGGGATTCTAGGGTTAGTATGGGGGTTTATTGGTTATGGGGTGACTGGAATTTTTTAGGATAGTTAAGAGTGGTTATGTTGGGGGGTTTTGGTTAGCTTGGGGAGGTTATTTAAGTTTTTTTATGGGGTGTGGTTAGAGGGGAATTGGTTTGACTGGGTAGAGGTGTGGTTTAGTGTTGGTGTATATAATTGTCATAGTTTAGAGTTTGGTAATGGGTAGTTTTAGCACTGAATAGTTCGGGGGGGGGGGCGATTAGTTATGAGGGTATTGGTTTCAGTTTGTTTTCGGTGGGTGTTTAATTATAGGAGGTTGGTGTTAGTTTAGTGGGTGTATTTTTATTTAGTGTAATGGTTTATAGTAGGTGTATTTTATGTTGTTGTAGGATCTGTAGAGTGGTTGGTGGTGAGGGTTTAGTTAGGGGTTGTAGTTATTGTGTTTGTGTGGGGGAGTGGGGTTGGTTTTTTTGTTTGTTAGGGGTGGTTAGTTTAGTGAGAGGGGGTAGTATATAGTTATGGTATAGTAGTAAGTGTTAGTGGTAGTGGTTTGGGTAGTAGTGTATGGCTAGTGGGTAGTTTTAGGGGTGTATAGTAGTAGGGTTTATTGTTTTTCCCCTCAAACTGAAGTAACCAAATTTTCAACTAGATAATTATCAAAAAAGTAAAAACCCAAATACCAACACTTGTAATAAAAAAATGTTTAAAATCTCAATATATACAAAACAACAATTTCAACGGGAAAAGGGTTTGGGGTGACAGCTTTAGAAAATAAAAGTTAGGTGGGCATTTTTTTAGGCCACTGGGCTATATAGTGTATTACACTTTCGGGGAAACCCAGATGCAGACAGTGTCGAAGTAACAAAAATTTATTTAAAAAAACAGGGGGGGGGGGAGGGAACTGACATTCAAGGCAGGCAGAGGTCTAATCCAGATCAAGTCCCAAAGGTACAGAACGGCAGGGGAGCTCAGGACAGGCAAATGGCAAAAATGGAAAACAGGGAAATTGAAAAAGACAGGAGCAAGGGGGGGAAAAACCCCTGGTGGTTTGACGAAAACAACTGGCAAAAGAAAACGAGGACACAGGTTATAAAAAAACACTGGGGGATAAGGGGGAAGAGGTCGACACCTGAGGGGGTTGGGGACAATCACAAAAACAGTTAAAAAAATCAGGGGGGTTTCATATGCTTGATTGTTTTGTGAAATATGAACGGAGAATTCTGACAGGGCCTGTGCGTGTCATGGGGGTTTTTTGTTTGTGGGTGTTTTTCGGGGAGCCCACCAAAAAAAAAAAAAAAAAAAAACCCTTTTTCTGGGTTGGGGGGTGCCAGCCGCAAACTGGGGGTTTGCAGGGGGGGGTTTAACAAAAACAAGCAGATCTGTTCCCCTCTGCTCTCCAGGACATGATTCCCGGGTTTCGATGTCCCTTCCCCCTAGCTGGGTAAGGGATAGTGCACCCAAATTACAAAATTCATAATTCCTTACCCCTTTACAGTCTAGGGGGCAATTTTGACAGCAATCCATTTTTTTTGGTTTCTTTCTCTGGCACGTTTCCAAATGCTTACCCTTTTTAGCTTTGTGGGAAAATCCAAATTTAAAAATCATGGACCGATATGAGCAATTTTTTCCCCCACATCATGTCCAAAACATCCAAAAGTACGTAAAAATGTGCCAGCCATTGCCAGGGAAAATAAACCAAAGCACGGATTGCTTTATAAAACCTTTTAAATAACTGCTTACAGGGGAAGGAAACCAAAGTGTATTTTGAAATTTAATGAAATACACTTTAAGACTGGGTTGAGATAATACTGGGATTACTACAACTTTATCTGCAGAAATACACCACAATACTGGAAATAACTACACACTTTAATACTGGACGGGAAAACACCACAAAACTGGGAATATACTACTCACACTCTTTTAGACTGGAGAGGCAAAAGTAAATTACATGTATATTACATAGAGGGCAAGTTGTTTCACAGACTACTGTGACTCCAAAAAGGTGTCGACAATGATGCTTTGCATGCATTATCTCTTTATCTCTGTCTATATTAGGCATATCCGAGGATCATCAAGACACTATCACAACCGCTGTTATAATGAGAGGACCAGACCTCTAGCTCTCATGGACCCAGCAGTAAAAGGAAGGGCCCTAATTAGATTTACTCCAATCCTACCTTGAAACGTCAAAACAAAACAGAAAAGGTCAGTCAAGTCTCAACCATCATAGTGTCCGGTTCCGCAGTGGTCTCTAACCTGCATGATGGATGCCTAAAGGTATAATAACTACCACTGAAACCATTGTATTACGCCAACCAGCCACACTGGGAGACTAGGTGTGTGCGTGCTGTGTTTGACGTATGGCGGCTTTGTTTGTTTTTTTTCTTTTCTTATTTTTTCTCCAGGCTGTTCCTCAGCCTGACAGCTCTCCCTGCTATAGACATCACCCTAAAGGGCTCCCTGCCTGTCACATCAAACAGACACTGCCTATTGTCATCGACTACTCATCTGGGGGAAAACCACTCAATTTGTAAAACACCCTCAACGCTTCTAATTTGAATGCATCATGTCAACATAGGTCCACCAGATATTATGACTTTATATCTTTACTGCTACATTACCTTTTTTTTTTACCCGGAAAACCCTTTTTTTGTGGGGTCCCGCCTGTTCATTTTCCCGTTTTGAGTTAAACAATTTAAGTGAAGGCTCAAGGGTTCTTGTTTTCCCCCTTTTAAAGACAAAATTATTGAAAAGTTGGCCTCCCTTTCCCCCCCTCCCACTAATATTAAACACTTTTGAAATTTCCCCCATTCACTGACTTTTTTCAAGATTTTTCAACCCCGCTGTGAAATTACCCACCTGGAAGGGGAAGAAACCAAACCCAAAACACACTGGGGGCAGAGGGGGTTTTGATGGTCTGTTTAGGGTGGAAACAAATATTTTCCCAAAGAAAGCACATCTTCCTTTTTGGGTTAATTTTGGAAAGCTAAAAAAACCTACAGAAAACCCTAAACCATTTAAAAAAAAGAAATGTCTATTTTTTTCCCAAAAGAGTGTTTTTTTCCCTTTTAAAAAAACCCGTGTCCCCCCTAATGAAATTTTTTGTACCGGGTTTATTAAAACCCTTTTTAAAGGGATTTATTGGGGTTTTTAAAAAAGTGGTGGGGTAACGGCTGCGGTAGAGGAATAATGAATAATGGTGTGGGCCAGGGGCCTTTGGGCCACCATTGAAACTCATCAATAAAAAGTTGGGCCTTGGGGTTATTTTAGACCTGATGGGAGGAAGGAGAGGAGAGGAAGAGGAGAGGGGGAGGGAAAGGAGGGGAAAGGGGAGGGAGAAAGGGGAGGGGGGAAGGAGGGAAGGGGGAGGGAGAGGAGAGGCTTTTAAAAAAATTTGGGGAAAGAAACGTGTTGGGGGCTTGGTTTTTAAAAAAGGGCTTTTTTTCCCCCGGGGCGGGCCTCCCCCCTTCCCCCCTTGTTCGGGGCAGGCTTTGGGGTTCGTCGTTAACCGGGTTTAACTAGCCCTGCCCTCCATTAAACATCATTTTCCAAATTTTTTTCTTTTCTTGTCCCAAATTACAAACCCCCGGTTTTAAACCCCCCCCCCTTAGTCTGTGTATAAGTGTTCCCTCTCCCCCCTTGTCCTTTGTGGGTTTTTTTTTTGTGAGAGTAGTGTAGCTCGGTGGAGCTACCCGGACATTGTTATTGCCGGGGTAGATATTTCCCCGTGCTGTTTTGTTGGAGCTACCGTTACCTTTTATTGCCGGGTAGTTTTCCCCTGTCCGTTTCGTTTTTTCGCTATCCACGCTATTTGTTACAGGGAAATAACTCTGCTTCGGGATTCCCTCCTGCGCCTACTCCTTCTATCACACTCTCACATAACCACCCACCCCGGGGGCAGCGGGGAAGAGCGCATCCTAGTCGGGGAAAGGGGAGAGCTCATCTGTCGAACCACTGGGCAACCGGTCAGCCCCCCTACCCCCAGCACCCGGGGGACCCCTATCCCCCCCCCCCGGGCTTTTTCAGGGGACGGCGGGCTCTCCCAAGGATTCCCCTAAACTGGAGCTTTACTTCCCCACTCAGGCCGGCCATCGGAGCGGGAGAAGGTGTCCGTCCTTGTTTCCCCTTCTTCGGGGAAGCCCTGGAGTGGGCAACGCGGTTTTGGGAACGAAGGGGCTACGCAATCGACACCCCCCCCGGGGTCGAGGGCGGGGGCGGCTGGCCCCCTGAGGAAAGGGGACGAGGACCCACAGGTTTTTGCGTTGGATTTTTTCGGACTCTGGCAGGGGGGCCCGGGGTGGAACGAGGGGGGCCCGATCTCCCATTTCCGGTGCCATCTGGGGGGGACGTCCGACGGACTAGCCTCTGGGACACGAAACTGGGGACGCCTCCGTTTGGACAACCTGCTGGCGCCAGGGGGACGCCCGGGTGGTGTCCCCCCCTTTCCCACCCCGGAGACCGGATCCCAAGCTGTTTAAAAGCTGGGGGGAGCCCCGTCCAAGAGCGAGGACACAGCGAAGTGCCATCTGGTGGCAGAAGGGACAGTAAAAAAAAAACCACACGTCTAGTCAACGCTTTTTTTTGGGCCTGGGAGGGGCGGGGGGGGGCCTTCGCATCCCCCCCCGGTATCGACACCCACACTCGTTTAGAGCCCTCTGCTGTGCACTGTACCCTCCCTATCCACTTCCCCGAAATGTAGTTCCCCTGAAAAGGCGCTAGTCGATTCGGGCGCAGCAGGGAACTTTATGGACAGGCATTCTCCGCCGTAAAGGGCATTTCATTGGTTCCCCTATCCTTCCACTCCCCTCAGAGCACTTGATAGTCGACCATTAGGGCCCGGGGTTTGTAAGGAAATCCTGTACCAGTCACCATGATCACCCAAGAGCCTTGGGAAAGCAGGTTACTTTTTCGTTATTGAGTCTCCTGCTTTCCCTGTGGTATTGGCTCTCTTGGCCAGCACTCCAAAACACCCCTTCTCAGGGCCGCAGAGGGTTCTCACGGGGTGGTCACGAGAGTGTCGGTATGTCTAGGTTTTCCTTGGTGAAACCCCACGGGGAAATTCCGCCCCCTGGCTCGGGGGACTTTTATGTTGAGCCAGGGTGTGTGGTCTAGTTTTGTGTTCTTGTTCATTTTTCCCTTTTTTCCATTTTTTTCCGGGTTGGCCGGGGGGGTTCTAAAAATCAAGGACGAAATCGCTTTTTGCTTGTTGCTCTGTTTGGGGGACCATCTTGGGCACCTTTTTTGCCTTGTGATTTGTGGGATCTTGTTCCGTTTGGTTTTGTTTTTAACCGAGGCTTCATGTTTCTTTGGTTTTTTTTGTTTTTTGTTCGTGTGGCCAACACTATTAAAAAGATGTACCATATACGCTGCGGCCTTGGTCCAATCTTATGCGATCGTGACCAAAAAAAAAGGTCCAGAGGGGTACCTCCCCGTGCGCTTTCCCCCCCGTTTTTTTTTATCTGATCTGGGCCGGTGTTTTCTAGACACGACAACAAAATTACCACCTCATCGGGGGGAAAACCTTTGGTAACCGTACCCCCCAGGAGTCGTGTGTACCCCCTGTCGCAGCTAAATGGGGCTAGGGAAAACTTTGTCCCCGGGTCCCGGGGCCCGGGGGAAATATACGTCCCCCTTCACCCTGCCTCCTGAGTTTCTTCTTTTGAAAAAAACGGCGTCTGCCCCCGTGCATTGATTTCGATCACGACAGGAGACTATAATTTAGTTACCCTCTCCCCCTCATTCCTTAGTGATTGAGCCCCATGCATAGGGGCGCTTCTTCACTAAATTAATCTAGGATGCATACAACCGGTGCTGTTGGGGAGGGAGAGAGTGGAAGACAGCGTTCAGCAAAACCCGGGGCATTATAAATACCGGGTAACCCCAGGGTTTGATGTGCTCCATCCTCTTCCACCCTTTGTGAAGGGGGTGTTTTGGGACATGTTTGTTGCGGTGGGGGGTCTACCGATGATATCCTGTGTGTTCTGCTACCGCGCCACTGTGTCCCTGGTTCGCAAAGTCTGGCCCGACTGTTTGGGAAAATTACCTTTATGCCAAGGCAGAGAAGTGTATGTTTTTAGCAGTCCGTCTCCTCCTCGGATACCCCCAATTACCACCTCGGGGTGGAGATGGGGGGAAACGCATTTCAGCCGTGCGTAATTGCCGCTCCAACCCGGTTAAGAAAATGCAGCGCTTCCTTGGCTTCGCCAACTACTAAACGGAGGTTTAAAACCGGGGGTTTGGCCCAAAATCGCAGCTCCCTTACATCACTGTTGAAGGGGGGCATCCCGGCTCTCTGTCTCTGAGGGGACCTGGCCTTCAGCAACGCGGGGGGCGTTCACCTCAGACCGGGGGGGGGTTTTTTGGCCCCCCCCCATTCCCACTACCATTCGTGTGGGGTGGATGCGTCCGGGTAGGGAATTTGGCGCGGGGGCCGTCTCAACGCTCGGGGCACGCCCCCAAGCTCCTCCCCGGGGCCTTTTATCTCAAAGAACCTCACCCACGGGAGAAAATACGACTTTTGGGGATCGGGAGCTGTTGGCTGTTTCCAGCTTTGACCGTGTGGAGGCTTGCTCAAGGGGAAACCCCTTTTCCCCCGTCTGGACGGGGCCCCCCTAACCTGGAGTATTCCGGCAGTGGGAGGCTGAAACCTCGCCGGCCCGGGGCCCTATTTTTCACCCGGGTTTTTTTTTTTAAAAACTGTCAAAATTCCGGGGACGAAAAACTTTAAGGCAACGCACTGTCCCGGCTGTATACACAGAGGAGAGCCCAAAAACAAAAACCCCCATCTCCCGGCCTCCGCATTGTGGCCTGGGGTAGGGCATGGATGGGATATAGAGCGGGATTACGCCAATCTCTTCACCTCATTCCCGCTGGGCTGCGGTATGTCCTGCTCTTTTCCGTGATTTCTGATCTACTGGGCACACACCCCCTCCTCTGGTCACCCGGGATCGGTCGTACAGTTGCTGCCTGACCCCGGGAAAATACTATGGCCTCCCTTGGGTAAGGCGTGAGGGTGTGCGCCAGAAAAAGGGGCCCAAACCCGACCGCCACCCGCATGAGGCCCCGGGCTTCGTACCGGGGAAATTGGGGCGGCTCTGACCCGGATCTGCCCCCCCCCTTTTCCCCGCCCTGAAGCGAGCCCGCGGTTTGTGGGGGCCCTTCAAGTCCTGGGAGAATCAACGAGGTCACTTAAAGGGTTTTATTTTCCCCGATTACCCTATTAACCCCTCGTTTTATGTGTCTCTCCTCGGCCGTGGTGGTTGGTCCGCTCCAGGGGGGCTGAGGTGCGGGAGGTTCCTCCACCCCTCTGGACCGAGGGGCCCCGGGGTACTCTGTCCGTTCCATCCTGGATTCGAGGCATCGGGGGGGGGCCCCAGTACCCTTTGGAGTGGGGGGGATGGTCCCGAGGGGCGGTGCTGGGTCCCGTGAGGGAATATCCTCAAACCCTCCCCCCGTTGCAGGGTTTCACCCTCGCCTCTGGCTTGCCCCTGCTCCGCGTCCTTCTGGGCCCCCCGCGCTGGAGCTGGCCTCCCCGCTGCTGGAGCCGCGTCAAGGGGGGGGGGGTCTGTCCGACTTCCCTTTAGGGTGCCTCCCCTCCCCTTGTTCGGGGGGCTTCGGGGTTCGTTGTCACCACTTTCTAACCCTGCCGCTCCCTATCATCATTCCATTTGTCTTGTCTTGTTAAATTACACACCTGGTTCTTATCTCCCCATTATCTGTTATCCCTGTTCCCTCGCCCCCCTTGTCCTTGTGGGTGTTTTTATCGGAGATGTGTACTCGTGGAGCTACTCCCCCTTTTATTGCCGGGTAATTTTGCCTGTTATTGTTGGACTAAACCCTTACCCCTTGTATGCCAGGGGAATTTTCCCCCCGTGCCTGTTTCGTGTGTCCTTCCACGCTATTTTTTGTACGTGGAATAAACTCTGCATTCGGTGATTCCCTCCTGCGCCTACCCTTTATCACACTCTCCAGGGATCAAAAGGCATTTGGTGATTGGGGGGGCAAAATTTATTGTACTTTTCTTTAAAACCTCCTTTCCCGAAAGTCAACTCTTCCCCCACTCCATCAAAATTTTTTTCAGCTTCCCGAAGCATCTGCTTCACAACATTTGTGTGGTTACCCCTTAGATATTTCTCCAGACTTTGTTGGGGAATTGGGTTTATATTTGTCAGATTTTGATTCTGGATAACATTTATTTGGGAATATGCGCCAAAAAAACTGTTTACCCTACATTCTTTTGTATTTTACGATAGAAAAAATGAAAAAGTTACGTTCCTCAATCTGCTCTATGAATGTCCGGGCCTCGAGTGCTTAACAAAATGAAACCCAAAAACTTAGGCTGCTTCATCCTGTCCGCTTTGTGGGATTCAAAAATGCACTATTTAAAAGAAAATATGGATGGGGAAAAAACCCAATAAAATTTTAAAAAAATTGTAAAAAATATTTATATTGCTGTCTGTATTCATCTGGTTTTTTGTGATTTGATTAAGGGGGGAAAAAGCCCTATTTGGGTGTGGGCTCTCTATTTTTCAAAGGGTTGGGTTTTTTTTTAGCTTGTAAATTATGAATGTTTTAAAAATCCACTGTGTAATTAATACAATGAAAACGATGCAAATAGTGACCCCCCTTTCAGTAAAATAAAAACAACCATTGAAAGAAAACACTGAATCGTTAAAACTAGTTGAAATAAAAATACATCCCCTACTCAGTTTTTTGTTTCCTCTCCAACGGGGCTGACCCCTCCGGGGAACAACATAAAAAAGATAATGATCGGGCCCTGGGGTA
>JAGTTL010001114.1:0-17368 GCA_036851935.1 Coregonus suidteri
TTACTGCACTGTTGGAGTATTACTGCACTGTTGGAGTATTACTGCAGGCTGTTGGAGTTATTACTGCCACTCTGGAGTATTACCTGCACTCTTGGAGTATTACTGCACTGTTGGAGTATTACTGCACTGTTGGAGTATTACTGCCCACTGTTGGAGTATTACTGCACTGTTGGAGTATTACTGCACACTGTTGGAGTATTACTGCACTGTTGGAGTATTACTGCCACTGTTGGAGTATTACTGCACTGTTGGAGTATTACTGCACTGTTGGAGTATTACTGCACTGTTGGGAGTATTACTGCACTGTTGGAGTTATTACTGCACTGTTGGAGTATTACTGCACTGTTGGAGTATTACTGCACTGTTGGAGTATTACTGCAAACTGTGGGAGTAGTACATGCAATGTTGGGAGTATTACTGCACTGTTGGAGTATTACTGCACTGTGGGAGTATTACTGCCACTGTTGGAGTATTACTGCACTGTTTGAGTATTACTGCACTGTTGGAGTATTACTGCACTGTTGGAGTATTACTGCACTGTTGGAGTATTACTGCACTGTCGGAGTATTACTGCACTGGTGGAGTATTCACTTGCACTGTGGGAGTATTACTGCACTGTGGGAGTATTACTGCACTGTTGAGTATTACTGCACTGTTGAGTATTACTGCACTCTTGGATTATTACTGCACTCTTGGAGTACTGTGGGGGGGGTTAAATTACTGCACTGTTGGAGTATTACTGCAACTGTTGGTAGTATTACTGTACTGTTGGAGTATTACTGCACTGTTGGAGTATTACTGCACTGTGGGAGTATTACTACACTGTTGGAGTATTTTACTGCACTGTTGGAGTATTACTGCACTGTTGGAGTATTACTGCTCTGTGGGAGTATTTACTGCTCTGTGGGAGTATTACTGCACTGTTGGAGTATTACTGCACTGTTGGAGTATTACTGCACTGTTGGAGTATTACTGTACCGTTGATTATTACTGTACTGTTGGAGTATTACTGTACTGTTGGAGTATTACTGTACTGTTGGAGTATTACTGCACTGTTGGAGTATTACTGCACTGTTGGAGTATTACTGCACTGTGGGAGTATTACTGCACTGTTGGAGTATTACTGCAATGTCCCTCGACTTCTTGGCGCTGACGGAAACATGGATTACCACTGAAAACACTGCTACTCCTACTGCTCTCTCTCCTCGTCCTGACCATGTGTGTTCTCGCATACCCCGAGAGCATCTAGTCAGCGGGGTGGTGGCACAGGAATCCTCATCTCTCCCAAGTGGACATTCTCTATTTTTCCCCTGACCCCTCTGTTTATCTCCTCATTTGAATTCCATGCTGTCACAGTCACTAGCCCATTTAAGCTTAACATCCTTGTCATTTATCGCCCCTCCAGGTTCCCTTGGAGAGTTCATCAATGAGCTTGACGCCTTGATAAGTTCCTTTTCCTGAGGATGGCTCACCCCTCACAGTTCTGGGGGACTTCAACCTCCCTACGTCTACCTTTGACTCATTTTTCTCTCTGCCTCCTTCTTTCCACTCCTCTCTTTTGACCTCACCCTCTCACCATCCCCCCTACTCACAAGGCAGGCAATACGCTTGACCTCATCTTTACTAGATGCTGTTCTTCTACTAATCTCACTGCAACTCCCCTCCATGTCTCCGACCACTACTTTGTATCCTTTTCTCTCTCGCTCTCCTCCAACACTACTCACTCTGCCCCTACTCAGATGGTAATGCGCCGTCGCAACCTTCGCTCTCTCTCTCCCGCTCCTCTCTCCTCTTCCATCCTATCATCTCTTCCCTCTGCTCAATCCTTCTCCCTCCAATCTCCTGATTCTGCCTCCTCAAACCCTCCTCTCCTCCCTTTCTGCATCCTTTGACTCTCTATGTCCCCTATTCTCCCGGCCGGCTCGGTCCTCCCCTCCAGCTCCGTGTCTTGATGACTCATTGTGACCTCACAGAACAGGGCTCCGGGCAGCCGAGCGAAATTGAGGAAAACCTAGACTCCCTGCGGACCTGGCATCTTTTTCACTCCCTCCTCTCTACATTTTCTTCATCTGTTTTCTGCTGCTAAGGCCACTTTCTACCACTCTAAATTCCAAGCATCTGCCTCTAACCCTAGGAAGATCTTTGCCACCTTCTCCTCCCTGCTGAACCTCCTCCCCCTCCCCCCTCCTGGATGACTTCGTGCCCTCTCTGTGGATGACTTCGTCAACCATTTTGAAAAGGAAGGTTGACGACATCCGATCCTCGTTTGTTAAGTCAAATGACACTGCTGGTCCTGCTCACACTGCCCTACCCTATGCTTTGACTTTTTCTCTCCCCTCTCTCTCTAGATAAAATCTTGCGACTTGTGTGACGGCCGGCCGCCCAACAACCTGCCCGCTTTGACCCTATCCCCTCCTCTCTTCTCCAGACCATCTCCGTGACCTTCTCCCTTACCTCACCTCGCTGATCAACTCATCTTGACCGCTGGCTATGTCCCTTCCGTCTTCAAGAGAGTGAGAGTTTGCACCCCTTCTCACAAAAAACAACACTCGATCCCTCTGATGTCAACAACTACAGACCAGTATCCCTTCTTTCTTTTCTCTCCAAAACTATTGAGCGTGCCGTCTTTAGCCAACTCTCTTGCTATCTCTCTCAGAATTTACCTTTTGATTCAAACCAGTCAGGTTTCAAGACTGGTCATTCAACTGAGACTGCTCTTTGTGTCACGGAGGCTCTCCGCACTGCTAAAGCTAACTCTCTCTCCTCTGCTCTTGTCCTTCTAGACCTGTCTGCTGCCTTTGATACTGTGAACCATCAGATCCTCCTCTCCCACCCTCTCCGAGCTGGGCATCTCCGGCGTGGCTCACTCTTGGATCGCGTCCTACCTGACCGGGTCGCTCCTACCAAGTGGCGTGGCGAGAAGCTGTCTCCGCACCACGTGCTCTCGAACCACTGGTGTCCCCCAGGGCTCAGTTCTAGGCCCTCTTCCTATTCTCGCTATACACCAAGTCACTTGGCTCTGTCATATCCTCACATGGCCTCTCCTATCATTGCTACGCAGATGACACACAACTAATCTTCTCCTTTCCCCCTTCTGATAACCAGGTGGCGAATCGCATCTCTGCATGTCTGGCAGACATATCAGTATGGATGACGGATCACCACCTCAAGCTGAACCTCGGCAAGACGGAGCTGCTCTTTCCTCCCGGGGAAGGACTGCCCATTCCATGATCTCGCCATCACGGTTGACAACTCCGTTGTGTCCTCCTCCCAGAGTGCGAAGAGCCTTGGCGTGACCCTGGACAACACCCTGTCGTTCTCTGCTAACATCAAGGCGGTGACCCGATCCCTGTAGGTTCATGCTCTACAACATTCGGAGAGTACCGACCCTGCCCTTACAACAGGAAGCGGCACAGGTCCTAATCCAGGCACTTGTCATCTCCCGTCTGGATTACTGCAACTTGCTGTTGGCTGGGCTCCCTGCCTGTGCCATTAAACCCCTACACACTCATCCAGAATGCCGCAGCCCGTCTGGTGTTCAACCTTCCCAAGTTCTCTCACGTCACCCCGCTCCTCCGCACACTACACTGGCTTCCAGTTGAAGCTCGCATCTGCTACAAGACCATGGTGCTTGCCTACGGAGCTGTGAGGGGAACGGCACCTCCGTACCTTCAGGCTCTGATCAGTCCCTACACCCAAACGAGGGCATTGCGTTCATCCACCTCTGGCCTGCTGGCTCCCCTACCCTCTGCTGAAGCACAGTTCCCCGCTCAGCCCAGTCAAAACTGTTCGCTGCTCTGGCACCCCAATGGTGGAACAAGCTCCCTCACGACGCCAGGACAGCGGAGTCACTCACTCACCACCTTCCGGAGGACATTTGAAACCCCACCTCTTTAAGGAACACCTGGGATAGGATAAAGTAATCCTTCTAACCCCACCCCTTACCCCACCCCACCAAAAAAAAAAAAAAAAAAAATGGTTAAGTGGTTATATATATTAAAGTGGTTATCCCACTGGCTATAGGGTGAATGCACTAATTTGTAAGTCGCTCTGGATAAGAGCGTCATCTAAAATGACGTAAATGTAAATGTAAAAGCAGTCACCAGAGAGAGAAGACCTCTGCCAGAGACCGCTGAGAGCAGCAACTACTCAGAGAGAACAGCCACCAGAGAGAAGACCCTCTGCCAGAGAGAGAGAGCAGCAACTAGAGAGAACAGCCACCAAGAGAAGAACCTCTCTGCCAGAGAGAGAGCAGCCACATGAGAGAACAGCCACCAGAGAGAAGACCTCTGCCAGAGAGAGAGCAGCCACATGAGAGAACAGCCACCAGAGATGAAGACCTCTGCCAGAGAGAGAGCAGCCACTAGAGAGAACAGCCACTAGAGAGAACAGAACATTTACATTTACATTTACGTCATTTAGCAGACGCTCTTATCCAGAGCGACTTACAAATTGGTGCATTCAACTTATGATAGCCAGTGGGATCACCACTTTACAATGTATTTATTTTGGGTGGGGGGTGGTGGGGGGGGTTAGGGGGGTGGTAGAAGGATTACTTTATCCTATCCCAGGTATTCCTTAAAGAGGTGAGGTTTCAAGTGTCTCCCGGAAGGTGGTGAGTGACTCCGCTGTCCTGGCGTCGTGAGGAGCTTGTTCCACCATGGGGGTGCCAGAGCAGCGAACAGTTTTGACTGGGCTGAGCGGAACTGTGCTTCAGCAGAGGTAGGGGGGCCAGCAGGCCAGAGGTGGCCTGCCAGCAGGCCAGAGGTGGCCACTAGAGAGAACACCTCTGCCAGAGGTGTTCTGTGTGTGTGTGTGTGTGTGTGTGTGTGTGTGTGTGTGTGTGTGTGTGTGTGTGTTGTGTGTGTGTAAGGGACGGTTGTGGTTGAGGAAAACAGTGAATGTATTTGCATAGATTTTTATTTTAATAAATACAAATTTGACTTGAGGCAGACAGACAGACAGATACCAGATGATTTTCCCTGATGTCTTGAGATCCCTGAACGTAATGGGAACAAAATCACACATTAATACATCAAACACTCCGCATGTTCACAATGTATACAATAGTATTAAAAGATGAGAAATTTAAATAATATAAAAGTAGTATTAGAAACGTTATAATGTCAAAGTTGAAAAAGAGCTCCACCATGTGCCGGTTTAAATATATTGGTCCAACTGTTGTAGTGATGGGGTTGTAATTATAGTGAGATAAGGTCCACTATATACTGTAGGTCAGTAAATCAAATGTTTGACCTATTGCCTCACCGGTTACAATTGAGCTGAGTGCCGGGAAGAGGTGGTGGGAAAGGGGTCAGCAGCCACCTCCTCTGGGGGTACCCCTTGTCAACAACATTGCACTCAAACAGCATGTTGAGGCACCTCTCACTGAGCACTCTGGAGTCATGTGTAGATCCAACATCATCATCATCATCATCATCATCATCATCATCAGTACTTTCTGAAGGCACTGTATATTTATATTCCAGACTCTGACATTTCTCGTTCAGATATTTTTTTCCTTTTGTGCGTATTGTTTAGTATAGTTTTCTAGGTAGTATTACTGCTCTGTTGGAGTATTACTGCTCTGTTGGAGTATTTACTGCAACTGTGGGAGTATTACTGCACTGTGGGAGTATTACTGCACTGTTGGAGTATTACTGCACTGTTGGAGTATTACTGCACTGTTGGAGTATACTGCACTGTTGGAGTATTACTGCACTGTGGGAGTATTACTGCACTATTGGAGTATTAATGCACTGTGGGAGTATTACTGCAATGTTGGAGTATTACTACACTGTTGGGAGATTACTGCACTGTTGGAGTATTACTGCCACTGTTGGAGTATTACTGCACTGTTGGAGATTACTGCACTGTTGGAGTATTACTGCACTGTTGGAGTATTACTGTACTGTTGGAGTATTACTGCACTGTTGGAGTATTACTGCACTGTTGGGGAGTATTACTATTACTGTGGGAGTATTACTGCACTGTTGGAGTATTACTGCCACTGTGGAGTATTACTGCACTGTTGGGAGTATTACTGCACTGTTGGAGTATTACTGCACTGTTGGAGTATATTACTGCACTGTTGGATATTACTGCACTGTTGGAGTATTACTGCCACTGTTGGAGTATTACTGCACTGTTGGAGTATTACTGCACTGTTGGAGTATTTACTGCACTGTTGGAGTATTACTGCACTGTTGGACTATTACTGCACTGTGGAGTATTACTGCACTGTTGGAGTATTACTGCACTGTTGGAGTAGTTTCAATAGCAGGGAAAAGGCTGGTTCAACTGCACGTCCAGCATACACACAAGGGGGACACTACCCTCAGGACACAGGACTAGTTTCAATAGCTGGGAAAAAGGCTGGTTCAACTGCACCTCCAGCATACACACAAGGGGGGACACTACCCTCAGGACACAGGACTAGTTTCAATAGCAGGGAAAAGCTGGTTCAACTGCACCTCCAGAATACACACAAGAGGGACACTACCCTCAGGACACAGGACTAGTTTCAATAGCAGGGGAAAAGGCTGGTTTAACTGCACCTCCAGAATACACACAAGAGGGATACTACCCTCAGGACACAGGACTAGTTTCAATAGCAGGGAAAAGGCTGGTTCAACTGCACCTCCAGCATACACACAAGGGGGACACTACCCTCAGGACACAGGACTAGTTTCAATAGCAGGGAAAAGGCTGGTTCAACTGCACACCTCCAGAATACACACAAGAGGGGACACTACCCTCAGGACACAGGACTAGTTTCAATAGCAGGGAAAAGGCTGGTTCAACTGCACCTCCAGAATACACACAAGAGGGATACTACCCTCAGGACACAGGACTAGTTTCAATAGCAGGGAATGTAGAGTTAAAAGGAGGAAAAGGAGGCCACAGGCTTCCACCCCAAAGAAAGGAAAGGAATCACACTTAGACATGGACGGCTATGGGGGACTGAGGGGCATAATAGCAGACCTAGGAAATGATAAGGGAACAAAGTGATGATGGGCGAAGTGAGTGGGACGATACAAGTAATGAGGGAAGTGAAGAACTAAGACAGTGTGCTGACTCTGACCAAGAGTCACAGCAAGGGGCTACGGGAGGCAAATCAAAAAAGAGAATTGAGAAAGAAACACAATTAAAAAGCCTGATATATACAAAGCTCAGTGTCCAACCTTTGGAAAAAGGGGACATGGGTTCACTATGTGTCCCGGGGATCTCAGGACCTGGAAGGCCTGGTGACTAGACTGGCTAACCTGCACGAAGGAGCAGACTGGCTAACCTGCACGAAGGAGCAGACTGCCTAACCTGTATGAAGGAGCAGACTGGCTAACCTGCACGAAGGAGCAGACTGGCTAACCTGCACGAAGGAGGCAGACTGGCTAACCTGCACGAAGGAGCAGACTGGCTAACCTGCACGAAGGAGCAAACTGGCTAACCTGCACGAAGGAGCAGACTGGCTAACCTGCACGAAGGAGCAGACTGGCTAACCTGCACGAAGGAGCAGACTGGCTAACCTGTATGAAGGAGCAGACTGCCTAACCTGTATGAAGGGAGCAGACTGGCTAACCTGCACGAAGGAGCAGACTGGCTAACCTGCACGAAGGAGCAGACTGGCTAACCTGCACGAAGGAGCAGACTGGCTAACCTGCACGAAGGAGCAAACTGGCTAACCTGCACGAAGGAGCAGGATTTTAGATT
This sequence comes from Coregonus suidteri, assembly GCA_036851935.1. Lineage (NCBI taxonomy): Eukaryota > Metazoa > Chordata > Actinopteri > Salmoniformes > Salmonidae > Coregonus > Coregonus suidteri. Next base: position 7,711 of record JAGTTL010001114.1, read on the forward strand.
TAAACAAACGATTAATGATTTGAGAGAGTACAGTGGAATTATCTTCATCAGGTTTTGTTTGTAATTACATGTTTTTCTTGCTAATTAAGAGTGAATGTTAACAACATTGATACTTTTTCTTCCAGGACTGATGAAAGTACCCTATCGTATGTATGTTAAGGGAGATGTAGGAGACCACATCTCAAACAACTTTTCAACAGATGCTTGGGATCAAATATTACTGATTCTTTACGCTGAGAAATGGACTATATTTGCTACAGGAAAAAGCATTGAATTTAGTGGGGTTGGAGAATCCTTGCGAGAGTCAAAGGACAGTGGATTTCTAAAAGGTGCAGTATGTATGGGCGACAGCACGAATGATGGTTACAAATAGTCAAACGTCGTATCACGCTGCATTTTAAACAATCGCTGAAGGGGAGAATGAGCAGGAGAATCTGAGCATTGTCTGCACACTGGGAGACTATGTGGTGGTAAAAAGACTACAGAAGAAAGAGCTGGAAAGACCCTAGGTGGAGTGGCCCGTACCAGGTTGCTGACTACCTCGATGACGGTTAAAAGTGGCAGAGACAGATACCTGGATCCATGTGTCCCACTGTAGGAGAGTTCAAACCACAGAAGGGGAAGAGGGCCCCGCCATTGGGTAGCATTGTTTTTTATTTTGTGTCTGTCTGTGTCTGTGTAGCAGTGACTCTTAGCTTCCCTGAAGAGGAGCAACGAAGGCGTAGAAGACGTTCCTGTCAAGCACCACTTCTACCAAGAGACATGAATCAGAACCAGCATCCAATCGAAGCTATCAACTGCCTTCTCTCTCATGCTTTTCTCTAAGGAGTGTGACAGGAGTCCATGTGGACGTGGGCATGAAGAGAGATCTGTTCAAATACATCATCTCTCATGGTGCTGGTATACTGGTTGGCAAATGGACAAAAACATAATGGGGGTAGAGGTGGTGGCGGCTCAGGTGAGACATTGAAAATTGGGACATTGTCATGGACAATCCAAGTTGAACTATGAAGCTATCTGAAGAACATAATGAAGAGACGCCAGAAGATTGAGTGCCAGGGAAGGACAGGGGTTGTGATTTTGGGGTATCAGGTTGATTGTGGAGGTCTACACACTGCTACATTTTATAGTAATTTAGACTAAGAATTCAATGAGATACTGATCTGTAGTTATTCTCCTTATGAGGAAGCTAATGGTAGAACTATAGATCATTAACTGTATGTTAATATAAATATAAATTCTGCCAGTGTCAATGGGTGCTAAAGTGAGGGTTTTAACTTGAAAGCCACTTTTGCTCTCTCTGTGTGTGTTCGTGCCGTGAAAGGAGGGGTTTCTTCTTTGTCTCTGAAAGCAATGGCTAGCTAGTATGCTAACTATTCTAGCTAACTAACTGGCTGAATAAGTTGACGACGGACTCGCTCAAGCTGTCGGGACTAACCCACAACGTTAGACACGGACACGAACGATGCTGCTTGGCGTGTTGACACACTGGTGGTTTGTTGTGGCCGAGTATTGGTGCTAAACCGTGTTGTTGGAGTCTGGCATGCTAGCTGGCTGTGGCGTCTTATGACTAGGTGCCCTGGACGATTTTCACCAAAGAATACTGTACCTAGTTAGCTAGCTGAATAAACTAAGTTAGTCTATTCCTAGAAAACATTGAACCGCTGTAGTTTACAACAATTTATAGTTTCTGAGGTGGAAGTTGGGAGAGTTATATTTGGGTATTGTGGTGAGGGAGGCACTGCTCTCTCCTTTCCCAGATGTTTAGTTCATTTCATTCCGATCTCCTTTGCATTATTGTAGCCATTTTCTGCAGCCTGTCAACTATGCCTCTGTCTATCCCTGTTCTCTACTCCTCTCCGCACAGGCTTATACAAACGCCTCACACCGCGTGGCTGCTGCCTCTCTAACCTGGTGGTCCCTCTGGAACTGCCGTTCTGCTGCCAACAGGCAGAGTTCATCTCAGCCTATGCTACCCTCCAGTCCCTCGACTTCTTGGCGCTGACGGAAACATGGATTACCACTGAAAACACTGCTAGACTACTCCTACTGCTCTCTCCTCGTCTGACCATGTGTTTCTCGCATACCACCCCGAGAGCATCTGGTCAGCGGGGTGGTGGCAACAGGAATCCTCATCTCTCCCAAGTGGACATTCTCAATTTTTTCCCCTGACCCCTCTGTTTATCTCCTCATTTGAATTCCATGCTGTCACAGTCACTAGCCCATTTAAGCTTAACATCCTTGTCATTTATCGCCCTCAACAGGTTCCCTTGGAGAGTTCAATCAATGAGCTTGACGCCTTGATAAGTTTCCTTTCCTGAGGATGGCTCACCCCTCACAGTTCTGGGGGACTTCAACCTCCCTACGTCTACCTTTGACTCATTTCTCTCTGCCTCCTTCTTTCCACTCTCTCTTTTGACCTCACCCTCTCACCATCCCCCCTACTCACAAGGCAGGCAATACGCTTGACCTCATCTTTACTAGATGCTGTTCTTTCTCCTAATCTCACTGCAACTCCCCTCCATGTCTCTCCGACCACTACTTTGTATCCTTTTTCTCTCTCGCTCTCCTCCAACAACTACTCACTCTGCCCCTACTCAGATGGTAATGCGCCCGTCGCACCTTCGCCTCTCTCTCCCGCTCCTCTCTCCTCTTCATCCTATCATCTCTTCCCTCTGCTCAATCCTTCTCCCTCCAATCTCCTGATTCTGCCTCCTCAACCCTCCTCTCCTCCCTTTCTGCATCCTTTGACTCTCTATGTCCCCTATTCTCCCCGGCGGCTTCGGTCCCTCCCTCCAGCTCCGTGGCTTGATGACTCATTGTGACCTCACAGAACAGGGCTCCGGGCAGCCGAGCGGAAATTGAGTGAAAACTAGACTCCCTGCGGACCTGGGCATCTTTTCACTCCCTCCTCTCTACATTTTCTTCATCTGTTTCTGCTGCTAAGTAAGGCCACTTTCTACCACTCTAAATTCCAAGCATCTGCCTCTAACCCTAGGAAGCTCTTTGCCACCTTCTCCTCCCTGCTGAACCTCCTCCCCGTTCAGATATTTTTTCCTTTTGTGCGCGTATTGTTTAGTTAGTATAGTTTTCTAGGTAGCATTAATGCTCTTGTTTGGAGTATTACTGCTCTGTTGGAGTATTACTGCTCTGTTGGAGTATTACTGCTCTGTTGGAGTATTACGGCACTGTTGCGAGTATTTACTGCACTGTTGGAGTATTACTGCACTGTGGGAGTATTACTGCACTGTTGGAGTATTACTGCACGCTGTGGGGAGTATTACTGCACTGTTGGAGTATTACTGCACTGTGGGAGTATTTACTGCAATGTTGGAGTATTACTACACTGTTGGAGTATTACTGCACTGTGGGAGTATTACTGCAATGTGGGAGTATTACTGCACTGTTGGAGTTTACTGCACTCTTGGAGTATTACTGCACTCTTGGAGTATTACTGCACTCTTGGAGTATTACTGCACTCTTGGAGTATATTACTGCACTGTTGGAGTATTACTGCACTGTTGGAGTATTACTGCACTGGGAGTTGGAGTATTACTGCACTGTGGAGTCTATTACTGCACTGTGGGGAGTATTACTGCACTGTTGGAGTATTTACTGCACTGTTGGAGTATTACTGCACTGTTGGAGTATTACTGCACTGTTGGAGTATTACTGCACTGTTGGGAGTATTACTGCACTGTGGGAGTATTACTGCACACTGTGGAGTATTACTGCACTGTTGGAGTATTACTGCACTGTGGGAGTATTACTGCACTGTGGGAGTATTACTGCACTGTGGAGTATTACTGCACTGGAGTATTACTGCACTGTTGGAGTATTACTGCACTGTTGGAGTATTTACTGTGGGAGTATTACTGCACAGTGGAGTATTACTGCACTGTCGGAGTATTACTGCACTGTTGGAGTATTACTGCACTGTTGGAGTATTACTGCACTGTGGAGTATTACTGCACTGTTTGGTATTACTGCACTGTTGGAGTATTGCACCTTGGGTATTACTGCAACTCTTGGAGTATACTGCACTGTGGAGGTATTACTGCACTGTGGGAGTATTACTGTACTGTTGGAGTATTACTGCACTGTTGGAGTATTACTGCACTGTGGGGAGTATTACTACACTGTTGAGTTTTACTGCACTGTATTACTGCACTGTTGGAGTATTACTGCACTGTTGGAGTATTACTGCATCTGTGGGTATTACTGTTGCCACTGTTGGAGTATTACTGCACTGTTGGAGTATTACGCTGTTTGGAGTTATTAACTGCCTGTTGGAGTATGACTGGCACTGTTTGAGTATTGACTGCACTGTAATTGGAGTATTACTAGTACCGTTGGAGTTTCTGTACTTAGCTGTTGAGTATTTACTCGTTACTGTGGACGTATTTACTTGTACTTGTGGGGTATTACTGCACTGTTGGAGTATTATGCACTGTTGGATTGTATTACTGCACTGTGGGAGTATTCTGCACTTGTTGGAATCATTAGTTGTCAAATGTCCCTGCGTCTTCTTGGCGCTGGTACGGAACACATTGGATTACTCACTGACCTTCACCCACTGCTAACGGTTACTTCCTAGCTGCTCCGTTTCCTCGTCGCCCATGTGTTTCTCGCTACCCCGAGAGCATCTGTTCAGCGGGGTGGTGGCACAGAATCCTCAATGCTCTCCCATAGTGCGGACAGTCTCTATTTTTTCCCCTGCCGCCGCGTTTATCTCCTCATTTGATTTCATTGCTGTCAGCAGTTCACTAGCCCATTTAAGCCTTAACATCCTTGTCATTTATACGCCCTCCATGTTTCCGTTTTTTTGAGAGAGTTCCCTCCCATGATAGCTTTTGACGCCCTGATAAGTTCCTTTCCTGAGGTATGGCTCCCCCTCACAGTTCTGGGGACTTCATACCTCCCTACTTCTAACCTTTGACTCATTTCTCTCTTCTCCTTCTTTCCCCCTCTCTTTTGACCTTCACCCTCTCCATACACATACCCCCTACTCAAACCAATACGTCGGCAGGCATACGCTTTGACCATCTATCTTACTAGATGCTGTTCTCACTAATCTCACTGCAACTCCCCTCCATGTATCCGAACCAATGACTTTGTACATCCTTTTCTCTCTCTGCTCTCTCTTTACTCCTCCAACACTACTCACTCTGCCCCTTACCTCAGATGGACTGCGCCGTCGGAAACCTTCGTCTCATCTCCCTCTCCTATCGTTAAGCTTACGCTCCTTACCATCCTATCTATCTCTTCCATCGCTCAATCCTTCTCCTCCTATCCTCCTTATTCTGCTTCTATCCTTGCCTCCTCGATCGTCCTGCTCTCGCTCCCTTTCTGCATAACCTTTTGTCGACCTACTCTCATGTCCCTATTCCTTCCCGCCGGCTCTGGGGCCTCCCCTCCAGCTCCGTGGCGCTTGATGATCTTGGGAAACCCCACAGAACAAGGGGTCCGGGGCAGCCCGAGGGGGGGGAAAATTTGGGGCAAAACTAGACTCCCTGGGGGACCTGGCATCTTTTCAACAGCCCCTCCTCTCTCATTTTTTTCATCCCGTTTTTTCGTGCTGGGAAAAGGGCCCCTTTTTTTACCCACCTCTTAAAAATTTAAACAAATTTTTCTGCCTCCCCCCCCTAGGAAATCTTTTGCCCCTTCTCCTCCCTTGGCTTTAACCCCCCTCCCCTCCCCCCTCCCCCCCTCTCTGTGGATTTCTTTTGTTTGGCCCTTTTGAAAAGGAGGTTGACACATCCGAACTCCTCGTTTGTTAAGGTCAAATGGGCCTGGCCCGGTCCTGGCTCAACACTTTCCCTACCCTATGCTTTGACCCTTTTCTCCCCCCCCTCTCTAATAAAACTTGGGGACTTTTGGGGGGGTGCCCCCCGGGCCCCAACAACCTCCCGCCCTTGGGCCCCCATCCCCTCCTCTCTTTTCCCGACCATCTCCGGGGACCTTCTTCCCCTTTCCTCCCTCGCTTTTATCAAACCTCCCTTTCCGCCTGGCTATGTCCCTCCGTCTTTAAGAGATGGAGTTGCACCCTTCCAAAAACACAAATCGATCCCCGGATGTCAAAAACACCGAAACCCGTATCCCTTTTTTCTTTTTTCTCCAAAACTATTGAGCGTGGGCCCTCCTTTAAACCAACCCCTCTTGCTTTTCTCTCTCAGAAAACCTTTTTATTCAAAAAAGTCAGGTTTCAAGACTGGTTTTTCAAATGAGGGCGGGTCTTTGTGTCACGGAATTTTCTCCCACGCTAAAGCTAACTTTTCTCTTTCCTCTGCTCTTGTCCTTCTAGACCGGGCTCTGCCCTTTTATCTGTTTTAACCATCAGATTTCCCCCTCTCCACCCCCTCCCCACCCGGGCATCTCCGGCGTGGGCTCACTTTGGATCGCGTCCTACCCCCCGGGGCCCGGGGCCCCTCCTTTCCAAGTGGCGTGTCGAGAAAACTGTCTCCCACCACGGCCCTCACCCTGGGGTCCCCCAAAGGGTCAGTTTTGCCCCCCCTATTCTCGCTATACACCAAGTCACTTGGGTCTGTCCTATTTTTCCCCACATGGGCCTCTCCATCATTTCCCACGAAAAAGAACACAAATAATCTTTTCCTTTCCCCCCTTTTGAATAACCAGGTTTGGCGAAACGTCTCGGGATTTTTTGGCAGCATATTTAGTATGGATGGCGGATCACCACCTCCCCCTGACCTCGGCAAGACGGAGCTGCTCTTCCCCCGGGGAAGGGCTCCCTTTTCCCTTATTTTCGCCATCCCCGGGTTTACAACTCCGTTGTGTCCTCCTCCCCGAGTGGAAGAGCCTTGGCGGACCCTTGGGCAACACCCTGTCCCCTTTTCTTTCTAACATCAACGGTTTACCCGTCCTGTAGGGTTTATGCTTACAAAATTTTGGAGAGCGACCCTTTCCTTCCCAGGAAACGGCCAGGTCCTAATCCGGCATTGTAAACCCCCCTCTGGGGTTCTGCAACTTGCTTTGGCTGGGCTTTCCCCCCTGTGCCTTTAAAAACCCACCAAATCACCCAAAAGCCGCAGCCGTCTGGTGTTCCCCCTTCCCAAGTTCTCCCCCACGTCCCCCCCCGCTCCTCCCCAAATACACTGGCTTCCAGTTGAAACCGCATCGCTACAAGACCATGGTGCTTGCCTAAAGGAGGCCCGTGAGGGGAACGGACCTTTTCCGACCTTAAGGTCTGGAAACGTCCCTACCCCAAAACAGGGGATTGCGTTCATCCACCTCTGGCCTGCTCTCCCCTACCCTGTTTAAACACAGTTCCCGCTCCCCCCGTCCAAAAATGTTCGCTGCTCCCGGGACCCCAATGGTGGGGCCAAACTCCCTCCCCGACGCCGACCCGGGGGAGTCACTCACCCTAGGGGGGCCCCTTGGGGGCATTTTTAAACCCCACCTCTTTTAAGGAACACCTGGGATGGGAAAATAATTTTTCCCCCCCCAACCCCCCAAAAAAAAAAAAAAAAATGGTTAAATGGTTTTTTATTTATTTTAAAAGGGGGGTTTTCCCCCGGGGTTGGGTGAATGCCCTAATTTGTAAGTCCTTTTGGATAGGGGCGTCAAACTAAAAACGTAAATGTAAAATGTAAAGCCCAAAAATCCCCAAAAAAGAGAAAAAGGCCCGCCAAAAAAGAGGGATAAAACAGCAACTAGAGAGAAACACCACCAAAAGAAAAATTCCCTGCCAGAGAAGAGCAGCCACAGAAGAACAGCCCCCAAGGGAGAAAGGGCCTCGCCAGAGGGGAAGCCCAAAAAACACCCTTTTTGGAGAAGAACAGCCACTAGAGAAACCCCAAAAACAGAAAATTTCTTTTTTTTTCCCTTTTTTACGGGACCCTCTTATCCAAGCGAACTTACAATTGGGGGCATTCCAAATTATGATAGCCAGTGGGATCACCACTTTTCAATTTGTATTTATTTTTTGGGGGGGGGGTGGGGGGGGGTTTTTAAAGGGGGGGTTTGAAGGATTACCTTTTTTCCTTTTCCCAAGGGATTCCCTTTAAAAAGGGGATGGGTTTTAATGTCCTTTCCGGAAGGTTGGGGAGTTACTCCCGGGTGTTTCCCGGGGGGTGAGGGGCTTTTTTTCCACCATTTGGGGGGGCCAAAAGGGAGCGAACTTTTGACTGGGCTTAGCGGGGGGCTGTGCTTCACCGGGGGGGAAAGGGGGGGGCCCGCAGGCAAAGTTGGGCCTTTCCCCGTCGGCCCCGAGGTGGCCACTAGGAAAACACCTCCCGGGCCAAAAGGGGTTTCTTTTTTTTGTTTTTTGTTTTTTTGTGTGTGGGTGTGTGTGTGTGGGGGTGTAAAAGGGGCGGGTTTTGGGGGTTTAGGAAAAAAGGAAAGGGAAATTTCATAGATTTTTTTTTTAAATAAAAAAATTTGACTTGAGGCAGACAGACAAAAAAGATAAAACCCGGGTGAATTTTTCCCCTTTATTCTTGAGATCCCCCTGAAAAATGGGAACAAATCCCCAACATTAATACAAAAAAAAACCAAAAATCCGGCCCTGTTTTACAATGTATAAAATAGTTTAAAAAAAATGAAAAATTAAAAAAAAAAGTAGTTATTTGAAACTTTTAAAATTTAAAATTTAAAAAAAGGGCCCCCCCACCATTTTGGGCCGGTTTAATTATATTTGGGGCCCAAATGTTGTTTGTGATGGGGGTTTTAATTTATAGTGAGGTTTTTGGGCCCCCCTATAAAAATGTAGGGGGGCATTTTCAAACCCAAATGTTTAAAACCCATTGCCTCACCGGAAAAGGTCGGGCCGGGAAAAAATTTTGGGGGGGGTTTTTTTTTTTAAAAAAGGGGGGGCAAACCAAACCGATTTCCCCTGGGGGGGACCCCCTTGTCAAAAAAACATTGCCAAATCAAAAAAAAAGCCCTGTTGAGGGGCCCCCCTCAATTTTCACTCTGGGAGTCTGTGTAGGAATCCAAAATCATTTATCTCTCATCATCATCATCTCATCATCAGGGTTCCCTTTTTGAAGGGGACTGTTTTTTTTTAAAAAAATTTTTTTATTCCCCCGGGGAAGAAAAACTTGACCCTTTCCCCGTTCAGGTTTTATTTTTTTTTTTTTTGGTTTTTTTTTTTTTTTTTTTTTTGTAAGATTTTTTTTTTTTTTTCCTTTAGGTAGTTTATATATTTTTCCCCCTTGGAGTATTTTTTCTTTTTCTCTTTTGGAAATTTTTACTGTCCCCGTTGGAGTATTAAATTACTCTTGGAGGTATTTTCTTGTCCGAAAAAACCTTGGGGGTAATTTCCCTTAAAAATGTTATTAAGGGGATGTTGGAGTATTCGCCTGTTACTTAAATGAGCGTTAAATTTTGAAAATTGGGGCACTGTGGGAGTATTACCTTTTCAACGGGGAAAAAATTACTAAAAATGCCCAAAAATTGGAGTTTAAAGGCCCCTTTTTGGAGGGTTTAAATGGATGCAAACTTTTTTGGAGTATTTCTGCAAAAGGGTTTTTGGGGTATTAAATTCTACCTTTGGAGTATTTTGCACCTGTGGATTATTTAAAATTGGGGGAAAAAATTTTGGGGGTATTTAAAATCCTTTTTGTAGTATTACTGCAAAAAACCCGGGGGGGAGTATTTAAATGACTGGTTGGGGTATTAAATGCACCGTTTGGGTATT
>JAGTTL010001115.1:0-17324 GCA_036851935.1 Coregonus suidteri
TAACCCATAATGACAAAGCAAAAAAAGCTTTTTAGAAATTTTTACAAATGTATAAAAAATAAAAAATGTAAATATGACATTTCATAAGTATTCAGACCCTTTACTCAGTACTTTGTTGAAGCACCTTTGGCAGCGATTACAACCTTGAGTCTTCTTGGGTATGACGCTACAAGCTTGGCACACCTGTATTTGGGAAGTTTCTCCCATTCCTCTCTGTAGATCCTCTCAAGCTCTGTCAGGTTGGATGGGGAGCGTCGCTGCACAGCTATTTTCAGGTCTCTCCAGAGATGTTCGATCGGGTTCAAGTCCGGGCTCTGGCTGGGCCACTCAAGGACATTCAGAGACTTGTCCCGAAGCCACTCCTGTGTTGTCTTGGCTGTGTGCTTAGGGTCGTTGTCCTGTTGGAAGGTGAACCTTTGCCCCAGTCTGAGGTCCTGAGTGCTCTGGAGCAGGTTTTCATCAAGGATCTCTCTGTACTTTGCTCCGTTCATCTTTCCCTCGATCCTGACTGGTCTTCCAGTCCCTGCCACTGAAAACATCCCCACACTGTGAATTCAACATGGTGAATGACAACTTGGATCTACGATTTCAGCCAATGCATTATACAGTGGGGGAAAAAAGTATTTAGTCAGCCACCAATTGTGCAAGTTCTCCCACTTAAAAAGATGAGAGAGGCCTGTAATTTTCATCATAGGTACACGTCAACTATGACAGACAAATTGAGAAAAAATATTCCAGAAAATCACATTGTAGGATTTTTTATGAATTTATTTGCAAATTATGGTGGAAAATAAGTATTTGGTTACCTACAAACAAGCAAGATTTCAGGCTCTCACAGACCTGTAACTTCTTCTTTAAGAGGCTCCTCTGTCCTCCACTCGTTACCTGTATTAATGGCACCTGTTTGAACTTGTTATCAGTATAAAAGACACCTGTCCACAACCTCAAACAGTCACACCCCAAACTCCACTATGGCCAAGACCAAAGAGCTGTCAAAGGACACCAGAAACAAAATTGTAGACCTGCACCAGGCTGGTAAGCAGCTTGGTTTGAAGAAATCAACTGTGGGAGCAATTATTAGGAAATGGAAGACATACAAGACCACTGATAATCTCCCTCGATCTGGGGCTCCAGGCAAGATCTCACCCCGTGGGGTCAAAATGATCACAAGAACGGTGAGCAAAAATCCCAGAACCACACAGGGGGACCTAGTGAATGACCTGCAGAGAGCTGGGACCAAAGTAACAAAGCCTACCATCAGTAACACACTACGCCGCCAGGGACTCATATCCTGCAGTGCCAGACGTGTCCCCCTGCTTAAGCCAGTACATGTCCAGGCCCGTCTGAAGTTTGCTAGAGTGCATTTGGATGATCCAGAAGAGGATTGGGAGAATGTCATATGGTCAGATGAAACCAAAATAGAAATTTTTGGTAAAAACTCAACTCGTCGTGTTTGGAGGACAAAGAATGCTGAGTTGCATCCAAAGAACACCATACCTACTGTGAAGCATGGGGGTGGAAACATCATGCTTTGGGGCTGTTTTTCTGAAAGGGACCAGGACGACTGATCCGTGTAAAGGAAAGAATGAATGGGGCCATGTATCGTGAGATTTTGAGTGAAAACCTCCTTCCATCAGCAAGGGCATTGAAGATGAAACGTGGCTGGGTCTTTCAGCATGACAATGATCCCAAAAACACCGCCCGTCAACGAAGGAGTGGCTTCGTAAGAAGCATTTCAAGGTCCTGGAGTGGCCTAGCCAGTCTCCAGATCTCAACCCCATAGAAAATCTTTGGAGGGAGTTGAAAGTCCGTGATGCCCAGCGACAGCCCTAAAACATCACTGCTCTAGAGGAGATCTGCATGGAGGAATGGGCCAAAATACCAGCAACAGTGTGTGAAAACCTTGTGAAGACTTACAGAAAACGTTTGACCTGTGTCATTGCCAACAAAGGGTATACAGTGGGGAAAAAAGTATTTAGTCAGCCACCAATTGTGCAAGTTCTCCCACTTAAAAAGATGAGAGAGGCCTGTAATTTTCATCATAGGTACACGTCAACTATGACAGACAAATTGAGAAAAAAAAATCCAGAAAATCACATTGTAGGATTTTAAATGAATTTATTGGCAAATTATGGTGGAAAAAAAGTATTTGGTCACCTACAAACAAGCAAGATTTCTGGCTCTCTCAGACCTGTAACTTCTTCTTTAAGAGGCTCCTCTGTCCTCCACTCGTTACCTGTATTAATGGCACCTGTTTGAACTTGTTATCAGTATAAAATACACCTGTCCACAACCTCAAACAGTCACACTCCAAATTTCACAATGGCCAAGACCAAAGAGCTGTCAAAGGACACCAGAAACTAAATTGTAGACCTGCACCAGGCTGGGAAGACTGAATCTGCAATAGGTAAGCAGCTTGGTTTGAAGAAATCAACTGTGGGAGCAATTATTAGGAAATGGAAGACATACAAGACCACTGATAATCTCCCTCGATCTGGGGCTCCACGCAAGATCTCACCCCGTGGGGTCAAAATGATCACAAGAACGGTGAGCAAAAATCCCAGAACCACACGGGGGGGACCTAGTGAATGACCTGCAGAGAGCTGGGACCAAAGTAACAAAGCCAACCATCAGTAAACACACTACGCCGCCAGGGACTCAAATCCTGCAATGCGAGACGTGTCCCCTGCTTAAGCCAGTACATGTCCAGGCCCGTCTGAAGTGCATTTGGATGATCCAGAAGAGGATTGGGAGAATGTCATATGGTCAGATGAAACCAAAATATAACTTTTTGGTAAAAACTCAACTCGTCATGTTTGGAGGACAAAGAATGCTGAGTTGCATCCAAAGAACACCATACCTACTGTGAAGCATGGGGTTGGAAACATCATGCTTTGGGGCTGTTTTTCTGCACAGGGACCAGGACGACTGATCCGTGTAAAGGAAAGAATGAATGGGGACATGTATCGTGAGATTTTGAGTGAAACCCTCCTTCCATCAGCAAGGGCATTGAAGATGAAACGTGGCTGGGTCTTTCAGCATGACAATGATCCCAAAACACACCGACCGGGCAACGAAGGAGTGGCTTCGTAAGAAGCATTTCAAGGTCCTGGAGTGGCCTAGCCAGTCTCCAGATCTCAACCCCATAGAAAATCTTTGGAGGGAGTTGAAAGTCTTTGTTGCCCAGCGACAGCCCCAAAACATCACTGCTCTAGAGGAGATCTGCATGGAGGAATGGGCCAAAATACCAGCAACGGTGTGTGAAAACCTTGTGAAGACTTACAGAAAACGTTTGACCTGTGTCATTGCCAACAAACGGTATATAACAAAGTATTGAGAAACTTTGTTATTGACCAAATACTTATTTTCCACCATAATTTGCAAATAAATTCATTAAAAATCCTACAACGTGATTTTCTGGAATTTCTTTCTCATTTTGGCTGTCATAGTTGACGTGTACCTATGATGAAAATTACAGGCCTCTCTCATCTTTTTAAGTGGGAGAACTTGCACAATTGGTGGCTGAGTAAATAATTTTTTCCCCACTGTATGTGCATTTTAAGATCTCAAGAACCATATGTCCAATTGGATTCAGTAGACTCTCCTCTTTCATCTCTGAAAACAGGTGTCGAGGACCCTCTGAGGTACAACACAGAGAGAGAAAGACCGAGAGGGAGGGAGGGAGATATATAGAGGAGGGAGGGAGGGAGATATACAGAGGAGGGAGGGAGGGAGATATATAGAGGAGGAAGGGAGATATATAGAGGAGGGAGGGAGATATATAGAGGAGGGAGGGAGGGAGGGAGGGAGATATATAGAGGAGGGAGGGAGATATATATAGAGGAGGGAGGGAGGTAGATATATAGAGGAGGGAGGGAGGGAGATATATAGAGGAGGGAGGGAGAGAGATATATAGAGGAGGGAGGGAGATATATAGAGAGGAGGGAGGGAGGAGGGAGATATATAGAGAAGGGAGGGAGGGAGATATATAGAGGAGGGAGGGAGGGAGATAAATAGAGGAGGGAGGGAGGGAGATATATAGAGGAGGGAGGGAGGGAGATATATAGAGGAGGGAGGGAGGGAGAGAGAGATATATAGAGGAGGGAGGGAGATATATAAGAGGAGGGAGGGAGATATATAGAGGAGGGAGGGAGATATATAGAGGGAGAGGAGATATATAGAGGAGGGAGGGAGGGGAGATATATAGAGGAGGGAGGGAGATATATAGAGGAGGGAGGGAGGGAGATATGTAGAGGAGGGAGGGAGGGAGGGAGGGAGATATATAGAGGAGGGAGGGAGGGAGATATATAGAGGAGGGAGGGAGGGAGATATATAGAGGAGGGAGGGAGGGAGATATATAGAGGAGGGAGGTAGATATATAGAGGAGGGAGGGAGATATATAGAGGAGGGAGGGAGGGAGATATATAGAGGAGGGAGGAAGGGAGATATATAGAGGAGGGAGGGAGATATATAGAGGAGGGAGGGAGGGAGATATATAGAGGAGGGAGGAAGGGAGATATATAGAGGAGGGAGGGAGGGAGATATATAGAGGAGGGAGGGAGGGAGATATATAGAGGAGGGAGGGAGGGAGATATATAGAGGAGGGAGGGAGGGAGATATATAGAGAGGAGGAAGGGAGGGAGAGAAAGGAGGAGGGAGGGAGATATATAGAGGAGGGAGGGAGGGAGATATATAGAGGAGGGAGGGAGGGAGATATATAGAGGAGGGAGGGAGGGAGATATATAGAGGAGGAAGGGAGGGAGATATATAGAGGAGGGAGGGAGGGAGATATATAGAGGAGGGAGGGAGGGAAATATATAGAGGATGGAGGGAGGGAGATATATAGAGGAGGAAGGGAGGGAGATATATAGAGGAGGGAGGGAGGGAGATATATAGAGGAGGGAGGGAGGGAGATATAGAGGAGGAGGGAGGGAGGGATATATATAAAGGAGGGAGGGAGGGAGATATATAGAGGAAGGGAGGGAAGGAGAATATATAAGAGGAAGGAGGGAGGGAGATATATAGAGGAGGGAGGAGGGAGATATATAGAGGAGGGAGGAAAAGAGATATATAGAGGAGGGAGGGAGGGAGAAATATAGAGGAGGGAGGGAGGGAGATATATCTAGAGGAGGGAGGGAGATATATACAGGAGGGAGGGAGGGAAGATATATAGAGAGGAAGGAAGGGAGGGAGATATATAGAGGAGGGAGGGAGGGAGATATATAGAGGAGGGAGGGAGATATATATAGAGGAGGGAGGGGAGAGATATATAGAGGAGGGAGGGAGGGAGATATATAGAGAGGAGGAAGGGAGGGAGATATATAGAGGAGGGAGGGAGGGAGATATATATAGAGGAGGGAGGGAGAAAAATATATAGAGGATGGAGGGAGGGAGATATATAGAGGAGGAAGGGAGGGAGATATATAGAGGAGGGAGGGAAAAAGAGATATATAGAGGAGGGAGGGAGGGAGATATATAGAGGAGGGAGGGAGAGGAGAAATATAAAGGAGGGAGGGAGGGAGATATATAGAGGAGGGAGGAGGGAGGGAGATATATAGAGGAGGGAGGAGGGAGATATATAGAGGGAGGGAGGGAGGAGATATATAGAGGAGGGAGGGAGGGAAAGATATATAGAGGAGGGAAGGGAGGGAGATATATAGAGGAGGGAGGGAGGGAGATATATAGAGGAGGGAGGGAGGGAGATATATATAGAGGAGGGAGGAGGAGATATATAGAGGAGGGAGGGAGATATATAGAGGAGGGAGGGAGGGAGATATATAGAGGAGGAAGGGAGGGAGATAGATAGAGGAGGGAGGGAGGGAGATATGTAGAGGAGGGAGGGAGGGAGATATAGAGAGGGAGGGAGGGAGGGAGAATGAAGGATATATAGGGGAGGGAGGAGAGATATATAGAGGAGGGAGGGAGAGAGATATATAGAGGAGGGAGGGAGAGATATAGAGGAGGGAGGGAGGGAGATATATAGAGGAGGAAGGGAGGGAGATATATAGAGGAGGGAAGGAGGGAGATATATAGAGGAGGAGGGAGGGAGATATATAGAGGAGGAGGGAGGGATAGAAGAGATATATAGAGGTGGGCGGGGGGGAGGAGATATATAGAGGAGGGAGGGAGATATATAGAGGAGGGAGGGAGGGAGATATATATAGAGGAGGAAGGGAGGGAGATATATAGAGGAGGGAGGGAGGGAGATATGTAGAGGAGGGAGGGAGGGAGATATATAGAGGAGGGAGGGAGGGAGATATATAGGGGAGGGAGGGAGATATATAGAGGAGGGAGGGAGAGAGATATATAGAGGAGGGAGGGAGGGAGATATATAGAGGAGGGAGGGAGATATATAGAGGAGGAAGGGAGGGAGATATATAGAGGAGGGAAGGAGGGAGATATATAGAGGAGGGAGGGAGGGAGATATATAGTGGAGGGAGGGAGATATATAGAGGAGGGCGGGAGGGGAGAGAATATAGAGGAGGAGGGAAGGAGATATATATAGAGGGAGGGAGGGAGAGAGATATATAGAGGAGGGAGGGAGGGAGATATATAGAGGAGGGAGGGAGGGAGATATATAGAGGAGGGAGGGGGATATATAGAGGAGGGAGGGGGATATATAGAGGAGGGAGGGGGATATATAGAGGAGGGAGGGAGGGAGATATATAGAGGAGGGAGGGAGGGAGATATATAGAGGAGGGAGGGGGATATATAGAGGAGGGAGGGGGATATATAGAGGAGGGAGGGAGGGAGATATATAGAGGAGGGAGGGAGGGAGGGAGATAATATAGAGAAGGAGGGAGGGAGATATATAGAGGAGGGAGGGAGAAAAAAAAGATATAAGAGGGAGGGAGGGAGATATATAGAGGAGGGAGGGATATATAGAGGAGGGAGGGAGGGAGGGAGATATATAGAGGAGGGAGGGAGGGAGGGAGATATATAGAGGAGGGAGGAAGATATATAGAGGAGGGAGGGAGATATAATAGAGGAAAAAAGGGAGGGAGATATATAGAGAGGAGGGAGGGAGATATATAGAGAAGGGAGGGAGATATATAGAGGAGAGAGGGAGGGAGATATATAGAGGAGGGAGGGAGGGAGATATATAGAGGAGAGGAGGGAGGGAGATATATAGAGGAAGGAGGGAGGGAGATATATAGAGGAAGGAGGGAGGGAGGGAAATATATAGAGGAGGGAGGGAGATATATAGAGGAGGGAGGGAGATATATAGAGGAAGGAGGGAGGGAGAGATATATAGAGGAAGGAGGGAGGGAGATATATAGAGGAAGGAGGGAGGGAGGGAGATATATAGAGGAGGGAGAGGAGGGAGATATATAGAGGAAAGGAGGGAGGGAAAAATATAAGAGGAAGGAGGGAGGGATATATATAGAAAAAAAGGGAGGGAGATATATAGAGGAGGGAGGGAGATATATAGAGGAGGGAGGGGGATATATAGAGGAAGAAGGGAGGGAGATATATAGAGGAGGGAGGGAGGGAGATATATAGAGGAAGGAGGGAGGGAGATATATAAAGAGAGGAGGGAGGGAGAGGGAATAGAGGAGGGAGGGAGATATATAGAGGAAGGAGGGAGGGAGAAATATATAGAGGAGGGAGGGAGGGAGATATATAGAGGAGGGAGGGGGATATATAGAGGAGGGAGGGAGGGAGATATATAGAGGAGGGAGGGAGGGAGATATATAGAGGAAAAGGGAGGGGGATAATAGAGGAGGGAGGGAGGGAGATATAGAGGAGGGAGGGAGGGAGATATATAGAGAGAAGAAGAGAGATATATAGAGGAGGGAGGGAGGGAGATATATAGAGGAGGGAGGGAGATATAAAGAGGAAGAAAAGGGAGGGAGGGAATATATAGAGGAGGGAGGGAGGGAGATATATAGAGGAGGGAGGGGGATATAAGAGGAGGGAAAAAGAAAAATAAAGAGAAGAGAAAAAAAAGAATATAGAGGAGGGAAAAATATATAGAGAGGAAAAGGGAGGGGAGATATATAGAAAAAGGGAGGGAGGGAGATATATAAGGAGGGAGGGGGATATATAGAGGAAAGAGAGGGGGCTATATAGAGGAGGGAATGGAGAAAAAAGATATATAGAGGAGGGAGGGGAGGGAGGGAGATAGAATAGAGGAGGGAAAAAGATAAAAAGAGGAGGGAGGGAGGGAGATATATAGAGGAGGGAGGGAGATATATAGAGGAGGGGGAGGGAGATATAAAAGAGGAAAGGGAGGGAGATATATAGAGGAGGGAAAAAGAGAGGGAGATATATAGAGGAGGGAAAAAAAGATATATAGAGGAAGGGAGGGAGATATATAGAGGAGGGAGGGAGGGAGATATATAGAGGAAAGAAAGGGAGATATATAAAAGGAAGGAGGGAGGGAGATATATAGAGGAAGGAGGGAGGGAGATATATAGAGGAGGGAGGGAGATAAATAGAGGAGGGAGGGGGATATATAGAGGAGGGAGGAAGGGAGATATATAGAGGAGGGAGGGAGGGAGAAAATATAGAGAAGGAGGGGAGGGAGATATATAGAGGAGGGAGGGAGGGAGAATATATAGAGGAGGGAGGGAAAGATATATAGAAAAAGGAAAGGGAGATAAATAGAGGAGGGAGGGAGATATATAGAGGAGGGAGGGGGATAAAGAAGAGGAGGGAGGGAGGGAGATATATAGAGGAGGGAAAAGGGAGATATATAGAGGAAGGAGGGAGGGAAATATAATAGAGGAGGAAGGGAGGGAGATAAAAGAGGAGGGAGGGAGGGAGAATATAAGGAGGGAAGGGAGGAGAGATATATAGAGGAAGGAAAAAGGGAGAGATATAAAGAGGAGGGAAAAAGATATATAGAGGAGGGAAAAAAAAGATATAAAGAAAAAGGAGGGAGGGAGATATATAGAGGAGGGAGGGAGGGAGATATATAGAGGAGGGAGGGGGATATATAGAGAAGGGAGGGAGGGAGATATATAGAGGAAGGAAGGGAGAAAAAAAAGAAAAGGGAGGGAGATATATAGAGGAGGGAGGGAGATATATAGAGGAAAAGGGAAATATATAGAAGGAGGGAGGGAGATAAAAAAAAGGAAGGAGGGAGGGAGATATATAGAGGAGGGAGAAAAAGGGAAGATATAAGAGGAAAGAAGGGGGATATAAGAGGAGGGAGGGGGATAATATAGAGGAGGGAGGGAGGGAAATATATAGAGGAGGGAAAAGATATAATAGAGGAGGGAGGGAGAATATAGAGGAGAAGGGAGGGAGGGAGAAATATAGAGGAGGGAAAAAGGGAGAGGGAGATATATAGAGGAGGGAAAAAAGAATAAAGAGAAATAGAGGAGGGAGAAAGATATATAGAGGAGGGATGGGAGGGAGATATATAGAGGAAAAAGGGAAAAAAATATAAAGGAAGGAGGGAGGGAGATAAATAGAGGAAGGAGGGAGGGAGAATAAAGAAGAGGAGGAAAAATATATAAAGAGGAAGGGAAAAAGGGGATATAAAGAAAGGGAGGGAGAAAGAAAATAGAGGAAAAAAAAAAAAAAGATAAAAGAGGAGGAGGGAAAAGATATATAGAAAAAAAAGAAAAAAAGGGAAAAATATATAGAGGAGGGAGGGAGGGAGATATATAGAGGAGGAAGGGAAAGGAGATAAATAGAGGAGGGAGGGAGGGAGATATGTAGAAAGGGAGGGAGGGAGAAAAAAGAGAAAGAGGAGGGAGGAGAGAAAAAAAGAATATATAGGGGAGGGAAAAAGAAATAATAGAGGAGGGAGGGAGAGAGATATATAGAGGAGGGAGGGAGGGAGAAAATATAGAGGAGGAAAAAAAAAAGAGATATATAGAAAAAAAAGGGAGGGAGATAAAATATAGAGGAGGGAAGGAGGGAGATATAGAGAGGAGGGAGGGAAGATATATAAAGAAGAAGAAAAAAAGGGAGATATATAGAAAAAAAAAAAAGAGGGAAAAGAATAAAAAAAAGGGAGGGAGAGAATATAGAGGAAAAAAGGGAAGAGAAAATATAGAGGAGAGAGGGAGGAAGAGATATATAGAGGAGGGAGGGAGGGAGATATAAAAAGAGGGAGGAAAAAAGATATATAGAGAGGAGGGAAAAAAGAGAGATATAGAAAGAGGGAGGGGAAAATAAAGAGGAGGGAGGGGGATATATAAAAAGGGAGGGAGAAGGGATATAAGAGGAGGGAGGGAGGGAGGGATATAGAGGAGAGGAAAAAAGAGAGGAAATATATAGAGGAGGGAGGGGGATATATAGAGGAGGGAGGGAAAAATAAGAGGAGGGAGGGAGGGAGATATATAGAGGAGGGAAAAAGGGAAAAAGATATATAGAGGAAAAAGGGAAAAATATAGAGGAGGGAAAAAGGGAGAAAATATAGAGGAGGGAGGGAGATATATAGAGGAGGGAAAAAGGAGATATATAGAGGAGGGAGGGAGGGAGATATATAAAAGAGAGAAAAGGGAGGGAGGGAGGGAGATAATAGAGGAGGAGAAGGAAGATATATAGAGGAGGGAGGGGATATATAGAGGAGGAGGGAGGGAGAGAGATAAATAGAGGAGGGAGAAAAATATAAAGAAAAAGAAGAGGGAGGGAGAAATATAGAAAAAGGAGGGAGGGAGAGATATAAGAGAGAGGGAGGGAGATATATAGAGGAGGGAGGGGGATATATAGAGGAGGGAGGGAGGGAGATATATATAGAGGAGTGAGGGAGGGAAAATATATAGAAGAAGGAGGGAGGGAGATATATAGAGGAGGGAGGGAGGAAGGAGATATATAGAGAGGAAAAAAAGATATAAAGAGGAGGGAGGGAGATATATAGAGGAGGGAGGGAGGGAGAAATATAGAGGAGGGAGGAGATATATAGAAAGAAGGAGGGAGGGAGATATATAGAGAAGGGAGGGGGATATATAGAGGAGGGAGGGGGATATATAGAGGAGGGAGGGGGATATATAGAGGAGGGAGGGAGGGAGATATATAGAGGAGGGAGGGAGGGAGATATATAGAGGAGGGAGGGAGGGGGATATATAGAGGAGGGAGGGGGATATATAGAGGAGGGAGGGAGGGAGAGATATATAGAGGAGAGGAGGGAGGGAGGGAGATATATAGAGGAGAGAGAGGAGATATATAGAGGAAGAGGGAGGGAGATATATAGAGGAGGGAAAAGAGATATATAGAGGAGGGAGGGAGATATAAAGAGGAGGGAGGGAGGGAGATATATAGAGAGAGGGAGGGAGGGAGGGAAGAATATATAGAGGAGGGAGGAAGAATATATAGAGGAGGGAGGGAGAAAAAATAGAGGAGGGGGAGGGAGAGAGATATATAGAGGAGGGAGGGAGAACAATATAGAGAAAGAAAAGAGGGAGATATATAGAGGAAGGAGGGAGGGAGATATATAGAGGAGGGAGGGAGATATATAGAGGAGGGAGGGGGATATATAGAGGAGGGAGGGAGGGAGATATATAGAGGAGGGAGGGAGGGAGAGATATAGAAAAGGAAGGAGGGAGGGAGATATATAGAGGAGGGAGGAAGGGAGATATATAGATAAAGGAGGGAAAATAAATTATATAGAGGAGGGAGGGAGGGAGATATATAGAGGAGGGAGGGAGGGAGATATATAGAGGAGGGAGGGAGGGAGATATATAGAGGAAGGAGGGAGGGAGATATATAGAGGAGGGAGGGAGGGAGATATATAGAGGAGGGAGGGGGATATATAGAGAGGAAGAGAAAGGGAGATATAGAAGGAAGGAGGGAGGGAGATATATAGAGGAGGGAGGGAGGGAGATATATAGAGGAGGGAGGGGGATATATAGAGGAGGGAGGGAGGGGAGATATATAGAGGAGGGAGGGAGATATATAGAGGAGGGAGGGAGATATATAGAGGAAGGAGGGAGGGAGATATATAGAGGAGGAAGGAGGGAGATATATAGAGGAGGGAGGGGGATATATAGAGGAGGGAGGGGGATATATAGAGGAGGGAGGGAAGGGAGATATAGGAGGAGGGAGGGAGGGAGATATATAGAGGAGGGAGGGGGATATATAGAGGAGGGAGGGGGATATATAGAGGAGGGAGGGGGATATGTAGAGGAGGGAGGGAGGGAGATATATAGAGGAGGGAGGGGGATATATAGAGAGGAGGGAGGGGGATATATAGAGGAGGGAGGGAGGGAGATATATAGAGGAGGGAGGGAGGGAGGGAGATATATAGAGGAGGGAGGGGGATATATAGAGGAGGGAGGGGGATATATAGAGGAGGGAGGGAGGGAGATATATAGAGGAGGGAGGGAGGGAGAGATATATAGAGGAGGGAGGGAGATATATAGAGGAGGGAGGGAGGGAGGGAGATATATAGAGGAGGGAGGGAGGGAGATATATAGAGGAGGGAGGGAGATATATAGAGGAGGGAGGGAGATATATAGAGGAGGGAGGGAGGGAGATATATAGAGAAAGGAGGGAGGGGAGATATATAGAGGAGGGAGGGGGGATATATAGAGGAGGGAGGGGGATAAAAGAGAGAGGAGGGAGGGAGGGAGATATATAGAGGAAAAAGGGAGGGAGATATATAGAGGAGGGAGGGGATATATAGAGGAGGGAGGGGATATATATAGAGGAGGGAGGGAGGGAGATATATAGAGGAGGGAGGGGGATATATAGAGGAGGGAGGGGGGGATATATAGAGGAGGGAGGGAGGGAGATATATAGAGGAGGGAGGGAGGGAGATATATAGAGGAGGGAGGGAGGGAGATATATAGAGGAGGGAGGGAGGGAGGGAGATATATAGAGGAGGGAGGGAGGGAGATATATAGAGGAGGGAGGGAGATATATAGAGGAGGGAGGGAGATATATAGAGGAGGGAGGGAGGGAGATATATAGAGGAAGGAGGGAGGGAGATATATAGAGGAGGGAGGGGGATATAGGTAGAGGAGGGAGGGGGATATATAGAGAGGGAGGGAGGGAGAAAAGATATAGAGGAGGGAGGGAGGGAGAAAATATAGAGGAGGGAAGGGGAATATAGAGAGGAGGGAGGGGGATATATAGAGGAGGGAGGGAGGGAGAATATATAGAGGAGGGAGGGGGATATATAGAGGAGGGAGGGAGGGAGATATATAGAGGAGGGAGGGAGGGAGATATATAGAGGAGGGAGGGAGGGAGATATATAGAGGAGGGAGGGAGGGAGATATATAGAGGAGGGAGGGAGGGAGGGAGATATATAGAGGAGGGAGGGAGGGAGATATATAGAGGAGGGAGGGAGATATATGGAGGGAGGGAGATATGTAGAGGAAGGAGGGAGATATATAGAGGAGGGAAGGAGATATATAGAGGAGGGAGGGAGGGAGATATATAGAGGAGGGAGGGAGGGAGGGAGATATAAGAGAGGAGGGAGGGAGATATATAGAGGAGGGAGGGAGGGAGATATATAGAGGAGGAGGGGAGGGAGGGAGAAATAGAGGAGGGAGAGAGGAGGGAGAATATATAGAGGAGGGAGGGAGGGAGATATATAGAGGAGGGAGGGAGGGAGGGAGATATATAGAGGAGGGAGGGAGGGAGATATATAGAGGAGGGAGGGAGGGAGATATATGGAGGGAGGGAGGGAGATATATAGAGGAGGGAGGGAGGGAGATATATATAGAGGAGGGAGGGGGATATATAGAGGAGGGAGGGAGGGAGATATATAGAGAGGGATGAGGGAAGAGAGGAGAAATAGAAGAGAGGGAGGGGGATATATAGAGAGGAGGGAGGGAGGGAGAGATATAGAGGAGGGAATGAGGGAGATATATAGAGAAGGGAGGGAGATATATAGAGGAGGAAGGGAGGGAGATATATAGAGGAGGGAGGGAGGGAGGGAGATATATAGAGGAGGGAGGGAGGGAGGGAGATATATAGAGGAGGGAGGGAGGGAGATATATGGAGGGAGGGAGGGAGATATATAGAGGAGGGAGGGAGGGAGATATATATAGAGGAGGGAGGGGGATATATAGAGGAGGGAGGGAGGGAGATATATAGAGGAGGGAATGAGGGAGATATATAGAGGAGGGAGGGGGATATATAGAGGAGGGAGGGAGGGAGAGATATAGAGGAGGGAATGAGGGAGATATATAGAGGAGGGAGGGGGATATATAGAGGAGGGAGGGAGGGAGATATATAGAGGAAGGAGGGGGATATATAGAGGAGGGAGGGAGATATATAGAGGAGGAGGGAGATATATAGAGAGGAGGGAGGGAGGGAGATATATAGAGGAGGGAGGGGGATATATAGAGGAGGGAGGGAGATATATAGAGGAGGGAGGGAGAGATATATAGAGGAGGGAGGGAGGGAGATATATAGAGGAGGGAGGGAGGGAGATATATAGAGGAGGGAGGGAGGGAGATATATAGAGAAAGGAGGGAGGGAGATATATAGAGGAGGGAGGGAGGGGAGATATATAGAGGAGGGAGGGAGATATATAGAGGAGGGAGGGAGGGAGATATATAGAGGAGGGAGGGAGGGAGATATATAGAGGAGGGAGGGGGATATATAGAGGAGGGAGGGAGGGAGATATATAGAGGAGGGAGGGGGATATATAGAGGTGGGAGGGAGATATATAGAGGAGGGAGGAAGGGAGATATATATAGAGAAGGGAGGGAGATATATAGAGGAGGAAGGGAGGGAGATATAGAGGAGGGAGGGAGGGAGGGAGATATATAGAGGAGGGAGGGAGGGAGATATGTAGAGGAGGGAGGGAGATATATAGAGGAGGGAGGGAGGGAGATATATAGAGGAGAGGAGGGAGGGAAATATATATAGAGGAGGGAGGGAGGGAGATATATAGAAAAGAGGGAGGGAGATATATAGAGGAGGGAGGGAGGGAGATATATAGAGGAGGGAGGGAGATATATAGAGGAGGGAGGGAGATATATAGAGGAAGGAGGGAGATATATAGAGAAGGGAGGGAGGGAGATATATAGAGGAGGGAGGGAGGGAGATATATAGAGGAGGGAGGGGGATATATATAGAGGAGGGAGGGAGATATATAGAGGAGGGAGGGAGGGAGATATATAGAGGAGGGAGGGGGGATATATAGAGGAGGGAGGGAGATATATAGAGGAAGGAGGGAGGGAGATATATAGAGGAGGGAGGGAGGGAGATATATAGAGGAGGGAGGGAGGGAGATATATATAGAGGATGTAGGGGGATATATAGAGGAGGGAGGGAGGGAGATATATAGAGGAGGGAGGGAGGGAGATATATAGAGGAGGGAGGGAGGGAGATATATAGAGGAGGGAGGGAGGGAGATATATAGAGGAGGAAGGGAGGGAGATATATAGAGGAGGGAGGGAGGGAGATATATAGAGGAGGGAGGGAGGGAGATATATAGAGGAGGGAGGGAGGGAGATATATAGAGGAGGGAGGGAGGGAGATATATAGAGGAGGGAGGGAGGGAGATATATAGAGGAGGGAGGGAGGGGGATATGTAGAGGAAGGAGGGAGATATATAGAGGAGGGAGGGAGGGAGATATATAGAGGAGGGAGGGGGATATATAGAGAGGAGGGAGGGGGATATATAGAGGAGGGAGGGAGGGAGATATATAGAGGAGGGAGGGGGATATATAGAGGAGGGAGGGGGATATATAGAGGAGGGAGGGAGGGAGATATATAGAGGAGGGAGGGGGATATATAGAGGAGGGAGGGAGGGAGATATATATAGAGAGGGAGGGGGATATATAGAGGGAGGGGAGGGAGGGAGATATATAGAGGAGGGAGGGAGGGAGATATATAGAGGAGGGAGGGGGATATATAGAGGAGGGAGGGAGGGAGATATATAGGGGAGGGAGGGAGATATATAGAGGAGGAGGGAGGGAGATATATAGAGGAGGGAGGGAGGGAGATATATAGAGGAGGGAGGGAGGGAGATATATAGAGGAGGGAGGGAGATATATAGAGGAGGGAGGGGAGGGAGATATATGGAGGAGGGAGGGAGGGAGATATATAGAGGAGGGAGGGAGGGAGATATATAGAGGAGGGAGGGAGATATATAGAGGAGGGAGGGAGGGAGATATATAGAGGAGGGAGGGAGGGAGGGAGAGATATAGAGGAGGGAGGGAGGGAGATATATAGAGGAGGGAGGGAGATATTTAGAGGAGGGAGGGAGGGAGAGATATAGAGGAGGGAGGGAGGGAGATATATAGAGGAGGGAGGGAGATATATAGAGGAGGGAGGGAGGGAGAGATATAGAGGAGGGAGGGAGGGAGATATATAGAGGAGGGAGGGAGATATATAGAGGAGGGAGGGAGATATATAGAGGAGGGAGGGAGGGAGATATATAGAGGAGGGAGGGAGGGAGATAATATTGGTACTATGGATGGTCATGAGTTGTGAAATAGGACTGGAGGTTTGTGCATGTGGATTTTGAATGTGTGAAAGTTGTCTATGATACTGTTGTTCAACGGGTAGTTTAGGAGTAGGTTTATTGGAAAACTTTGCAAAAATTAAGAGATCCCTTAAATTGGGGTTTCTACGGAAAGCTGATATGGGTCTGAATTCCTGAAGTGGGGGGAATGTGCGTTGTGTTTGGGTGAAAGCGAATTTGAGTCTAGAGTGAAGGAGTCTGTTTACGTCGGAGAAGGTGCTGATAATGGGTATAATCTGGGGTTCTGTGTCTGTTGGGGGAATAGGAACAGGGGGTCTGGGAAAGGTCTGAGGGTGGAGGACCGGGATAGGATGGGGGGGATAGGGATACATACCCAGAATCGGGAAAGGGATAGGGATAGGCGTGGGCTGTTCCCCCAGGTCAGGAGTCAGTACCTGGTCAAGAGTTCTCCCGGGAGAGTTATGGAGGTTAAGTTTAAGGTTAAGGTTGAGGTTAGGTTAGGGTTAGGGTTAGGGTTGGGGTTAAGGTTAGGGTTAAGGTTAGGGTTAAGGTTAGGGGTAAGGTTAGGGTTAGGGTTAAGGTTAAGGTTAAGGTTAGGGTTAGGGTTAGGGTTAGGGTTAGGGTTAGGTACAGGGATAAAAACTCCATCGGACACCCCTGTCCAATTCTGTATGTGGAGAAGGTAATGTCGTGGGGAGCTGGGGTTTGTTTTGTTGTACTTCTGGGAGGCCGTAGATGTCCATTGATGTGCTTTGGAGGGGGCTAGATGGATTTCAAAATTTGGCTATGTTTTTTGCACATAGGTACAGGGATAAAAACTCCATCGGACACCCCTGTCCAATTCTGTATGTGGAGAAGGTAATGTCGTGGGGAGCTGGGGTTTGTTATGTTGTACTTCTGGGAGGCCGTAGATGTCCATTGATGTGCTTTGGAGGGGGCTAGATGGATTTCAAAATTTGGCTATGTTTTTTGCACATAC
>JAGTTL010001116.1:0-17319 GCA_036851935.1 Coregonus suidteri
GTGGAAAGTGTGTATTTTATATATCCCCAGTAATTGGGAATGGGGTATTAATATCCCTCCTAAATTGTGGTTGTGTTTTATAATCCCCCCTATTTGTTGGGAAGTGTGTATTATATACCCTATTTTTGTAAATGGTAATGTGTGAATTTTATATCCCTCCTAGTAGTGGTAATGTGTGTATTATTTCCCTCCCAGTAGTGGTAATGGGTGTATTAAATATCCTCCTAGAGTGGGAATGTTTTGTTTTATATCCCTCCTAGTAGTGGGAATGTGTTTTTTATATATCCCCCTTTGAGTGGTAAAAGTGTTATTTTTAAAATCCCTTAGTATTTGGGAAAAGGTGTATTTTTAAAAACCCCCTAGTAGTTTGGGAAATTTTTGGTATTATATTCCCCCTTTAAAAAAATAGTGGGAAGTGTGGATTATATATCCCCCCCTAGTAGTGGTAAGTGTGTATTTTATATCCCTAATTATAAAATTTGGGAATGTTGTTTTTAAAATAAAACCCCATTATTAGTTTGTGGTAAAGTGTGTATTATATATCCCCCTAGTATGGTAATGTGTGTATTATATATCCCCCTTTTTTAGTATGGTAATGTGTGTTTTTTTATAAAAATCCCCCCTAGTAGTTTGGTTAAAGTGTGTATTAATATCCCCCCCCTAGTATGGAATGTGTGTATTTATATCCCTCTAGTAGTGGTTAAAGTGTGTATTTTATATAATAATATAATAAAATAATAATTTCCCTTTTGCAGACGCTTTTTCCAAAAACGACCTTCAGTTTATGGTGCATAAATTTTTTGTTATGGGTGGTCCCGGGGATCGAAACCCCCACCTTTGGGGTTACAAGCCCCGTTTTATCCTCCCAGTTTGGGGTAAAGTGTGTATTATATTCCTCCTAGTAGTGGGAATGTTGTAATATATCCCTCCTAGTAGTTTTAAAAGTTTTGTTTATTATCCCCCCAGTAGGGGTAATGGTTTTTTATAAACCCTCCCAGTAGTGGAAAAGTGGGGTATTTTTAAATTCCCATTATTGTAAATGGTAAGTGTGTTTATATATTCCCAGGGAGTGGGAATGTGTGTGTTTTTATATCCCTCCTAGTAGTGTATTTTTGTGTTTATATATCCCTATTTTTAGTAAAGGGGAATGTTGTATTTTATATCCCTCCTGTGTGGTAAAAGTGTGTATTTTTATATCTTTCCCAGTATGGGAATGTGTGTATTATATATCCCTTTCTAGTTTGTGGGAATGTGTGTATTGTATATCCCCCCTAGTAGTTGTAAATTTTGTGTTTAATTCCCATTTTATTTGTGGGAAGTGTTTTATTTTATATCCCTTTCCCAGTAGTGGTAATGGGTGTATTTTATTTTCCCCTAGTAGTGGGAATTTTGTGTATTTTTATATCCCTATTATTGTAGTGGTAAAAGTTTGGGATTATATATCCCCCCTAGTAGTGGTAAAGTGGGATTATATAAACCCATTATTAGTAGTGTAAAGTGTGTATTATATTCCCCATTTTTAGTAGTGGTAATGTTTTTTGTAGTTTTAATCCCCCCCATTTGTGGTAATGTGTGGATTATTATCCCCCCTAGTAGTGGGGAATGGTGGATTATTTTATCCCTCCTAGTAGTGGTAAGTGTGTATTATAAAATCCCATTATTAAATATTTCTAAAGTGGTTTATATACCCCATTTTTATTTGTGGTAATGGGGTGTATTATATATCCCCCTAGAGGGGTTAAATTTTTTGTATTATATATCCCCCCCAGTATGGAATTTGTGTATTATATTTTCCCTCTAGAAGTGGTAATGTGTGTATTAATATCCCCCCTTTGTTTGTGGTAAATGTGTGATTATTATCCCTATTATTAGTAGTGGTAAAGTTGTATTTATTTTCCCCCCAGTATTTGGGAAAATTTTTGGGATTATATATCCCTCCTGTAATGGGGAATGTGGTTATTTTTATCCCCCTTTGTATGGTAATGGGTGTATTATTATCCCCTTTTTTATTAGTTTGGTTTAA
Organism: Coregonus suidteri; assembly: GCA_036851935.1. NCBI lineage: Eukaryota > Metazoa > Chordata > Actinopteri > Salmoniformes > Salmonidae > Coregonus > Coregonus suidteri. The sequence continues at coordinate 2,024 of JAGTTL010001116.1, forward strand.
AGTTTTTTTTTTGTATTAATATCCCTAATTTTTAAGTGGTAATTTTGTTATTATAATTTCCCCCATTAAATTAGTGTGGGAATTTGGGGATTAATATTCCCCATTATTAGTAAGGGTAATGTGTGTTTATATTTTCCCTCCTGTAGTGGGAAAGTTGATTTATTCCCTCCCAGTAGTGGGAATGTGTGTATTATATATCCCTATTATTTGTAGTTGGTAATGTGTGTATTTTAAAATTCCCCCCCAGTAGTTTGGGAATGTGTGTATTTTTAAACCCCCCTAGTAGTGGGAATTGTTATTTTATTCCCTATAAATTTGTAGTGGTAAAGTGTGTATTATATATCCCATTATTAGTATGGTAATGTGTGTTAATTTTTTTAATCCCCCCTAGATTTGGGAATGTGTGTATTAATATCCCTCCTAGTATTGGGAATGTGTGTATTAATACCCCATTATTAGTATGGTAATGTGTGTTTATATATCCCCCCTAGTAGTGGTTTTGTGTGTATTTAATTAAAATCCCCCCTATTTGGGTAAGGGTGTATTTTATATCCCTCCTAGTAGTGTAATGTGGGGTATTTATATCCTCCTAGTAGTGGGAAAGTTTGTATTTATATCCCCCCTAGTAGTGGGGAATGGGGTGTATTATATATCCCTCCTAGGTTTGGGGGTGTGTTTTATTATATATCCCTATTATTTGTAGTGGAATTTTGGTTTTATTAAAATCCCTATTATTAGTAGTGGGAATGGGTTTTTAAATTTTAATCCCTATTTTTGTATGCTTTAAAGTGGTATTTTTATATCCCTCCTAAATATGGTAAAGTGTGTATTTATTTCCCATTATTTTGTAGGGAATGTGTGGGATTATAATCCCCCTAGTAGTGGTAAAGGGTGTATTAATATCCCCCCTATTTGTGTAATAGGGGATTATATATCCCTATTTTTTAGTAGTGGTAAAAGTGTGTAATTTTTATACCCCCAGTAGTTTTAATGTGTGTATTATATACCCTATTATTTGTAAATGGTAATGTTTTTTATTAAAATTCCCCAAATTTTAGGATTTCTAAAAGTGTGTATTTTATATCCCCCTAGTAGTGGTAAGGGGTGTATTATATTTCCCCATTTTTTAGTAGTGGGAATGTGTGTATTTTATATCCCTCCCAGTAGTGGTTGTGGTGTATTATATATCCCTCCTAGTAGGGGTTAAAGTGTGGAAATTTTAATCCCTATTTTTAGTTTTTGGTAATTTTGGGATTTTTATCCCCCCTAGTATGGTAATTTTGTGTATTATTAAACCCCCCCAGTAGTGGTAAGTGTGAAAATTTTTATTCCCATTTTTATTTGTGGTAATGTGTTTTATTAAAATATCCCCCCATTTTTATTAGTGGTAAGGGGGTATTTTAAAACCCTCCTAGTAGTGGTAATGTGTGTATTAATGTCCCTCCCAGTAGTGGTAAGGGTGTTTTATATATCCCCATTATTAGTAGTGGTTTAAAGTGGGGTATTATAAACCCCATTATTTGTAGTGGTAATGTGTGATTTTATATTCCTATTATTTGTAGGGGTTAAAGTGTGTATTATAATCCCTCCTAAATATTGGAATGTTTGTTTATATATCCCTCCTAGTAGTGGTAATGTGTGTATTATAATCCCTTTTTTAGTAGTGGTAATGGTGTATTATATATCCCTATTATTGTAGTGTATTAACAGTGAAAGGGGTAAAAAAGTATTTGATCCCCTGCTTTATTTTTTTACGTTTTCCCATTGGGCAAAGTGACAAAGGGGGCAACAAAGGGTGGGTCAAAAAGAAGACATTTGTCCCGAACGTCTGAAGGGGGTTGGCCCCAAAGGAAACGTTGCGGAGGGGAACATGATGAACCCTTTTTAAACCAAAGGGAAAAAAAGAAAAAAAACAAAAACGATACGTGAAAATTTTAACTGAACCCACTAAAAAACAACACAGAAACAATAACCCCAAAAAAGGTGAAAACACACAGAAATATATGGCTCCCAATCAGAATAACGAGCCAAAACTACCCTCTTTTACCTCCGATTGGGGAAATCATCGACCAATCCCACATGACACAAAAAAAAATGAAACTCACCCATACCACACACCCAAATGAAATAAACCCAAAAACAAAAAAGAACAAAACCCGGGTCAATATACACGTCCATTTTGACCAGAGTGTTTCAGTTTCCCCCCCCTAAAAGGGGCGAAAATCCGGGGGGCACCCCAAAATCAGGAAATAGGGGAGGGGCTGGGTGGGCGTCTGTCCCTGGTGGGGCTCTGGCCCCCGGCGTGATTTCCCCCCCCCCCAAAAGCAAAAACCCGCTTTGGTTTGCCTCCCCCCCAAGACCACCCTCCCCCCCCAAACCCCCCCTGGGGCAAGGGGGAACCCGGCCCAAGGGGGAGCATCGGCCTAAGGGGCCACCGGGGTAAGGGGCACCCGGGATAAGGGGCAGCACCGGGACAAGGGGGACAACCCGGGCTACGGGGGCCAGTACCCGGGCTAAAGGGGAGTACAGAAAATAAGGGCGACACCGGGCTAAGGGGGAGAACCGGGGCTACGGGGCGGGACCGGGCTAAGGGGCGCACCCGGGCCCCAGGGGCGCCCCCGGGGTAAGGGGCAGCACCGGGCCCAAAGGGCGCACCCGGGCTAAAGGGGGGAAACACCGGGCTAAAGGGGGAGTACCGGGACTACGGGGGGGCACCCGGGGGTAAAAGGGGGGGCACCGGACTTTGGGGCCGCAACCCAATAAGGGGGAGCACCGGGCTAAAGGGCCCGCACCGGGCTAAGGGGGATCACCTGACTAGAGGGGGGACCCGGCTGGGTGGCCCCCTTTGGGGATTTTTGGCGGGACGGTCTGGCGGGGATCCGGGGGGACGGCTCTGGCGGATCCCCCGGCGGGACGGGGGCTGGCGGACCTGGGGGGCGGCTCTGGGGGATCCCGGTGGAAGGCTCTGGGGATCCGGCTGAAAGGCTCTGGGGATTTTGGCCCGGACGGCTCTGGCGGATCCTGGCTAGACGGCCCTCTGGCCCGGGTCCGGGGTGGAAAGGCTCTGGCGGATCCCCCCTAGACGGGTCTGGCGGCTCCCGGCTGGGAAGGCTCTGGCGGGCTCCTGGGTGGAAAGGGTCTGGCGGGTCCCGGCTGGGCGGCCCGGGGATTCCCCGGCCCGGACGGCCCCTGGCGGACCCCGGGTGGACGGCTCTGCGGGTCCTGGCTGGGGCGGGTTTGGGGGATTTCCCGGCGGGACCGGGTCTGGGGGGATTTCCAGGCTTGGAAACCCCTGGCGGATCCCGGGGGCCCGGAAAGGGGCCCCGGGGGATCCCGGTAGGGGGCTCTGGCGGGTCCTGCTGGGTCATGGGTGGTGACCGGGTCTGGTGCCATGGCTGGCTGCGGACTGGGTTTCTCATGGGGTGGCTGACGGATTTTGGGTTTCATGTGGCTGACCGGGTCCGGGTGCTCATGGCTGGCTGGGGGGTCTGGCTGCTCATGGCTGGGTGACGGGTCTGGCGCTCATGGCTGGCTGACGGATCTGGCTGCTCTTGGGTGGGGTGACGGGGTCTGGCTTCTCATGGCTGGCTGAAGGATCTGGTGCCCCAAAGGGGTGGGTACGGATCCCGGGGGGTCATGGGTGCTGACGGGTCTGGTGCTATGGCTGGCCGACGGGGGCTGGCCCCTCATGGCTGGCTGACGGGGCTGGCCGCTCATGGTGGCCCGACGGTCTGGCTGCTCAGGTGGCTGAGGGTCCCGGCTGCTCATAGCTGGTGATGGGCGGGGTGGGGGAAGGCGGTGGGGGCGGACCCCAGGGCCTTTGGATTTCAGTCAACATCTCCACAGGGCGGGGGGCCCTCTGCAGGACTTTCTCTTCTGGGCCCCGAACCCCGGTTTTTCCCGTTTTAGTATGGGCCCGTCCTTTCCCGTTTATTTCCCTAGCAGATGTATGATTTTGGGCTGGCCCGGAAAGGGTTTAGCGGCTCCTGTCCGCGGGAAAGGGTCTGAAGGGTCATGGCAGACGGCCCGGGTTTTTCAGGGTCAGTACAACGGGGGGCTTTGCAGCGGCCCTTTTTCAAAGGGCAGTTCCCGGGGCGCCATAAAGGGGCCGACGGGCAAATTTAGCGCCCTTGGGCCCCCCGGCAGACTCTGGCCCATGGTAAGCACCCCGTAAGGGTTTGTGGGGAAACAGGAACAGGCCGGGCTGGGCCCGGCGACGCGCCCCTTTCCCTGGTGCGATTTGGGCCGGGAAAAGGCCCCGGGGGGGGCTGGGGACGCCATCGTGGACCCCGGTGGTGGATAGGGGAAAAGACCGGGCCGTACCGGGAACACCCCCCATGGCCTTAAATGGGGACAAGAACGGAACCCGGGCCAGACTGGGAACACCTTCATCTCTCATGCCGTGCCCAAAAAAACCCTTTCCCCCCCTTAAATCGCCAATGGCTCCCCTAATCCGATAGGGGAAAATGAACTTTTTTTAATCCAAAGAAAACCCCAAAAAAAAAACAAAGACGATACGTGAAATTCTATACTGAAACACACTAACCAAAAAAAACACAGAAACAATTTTCCCACACACACAACACAAGCACCCACACACACACACACAAAACACACACAAAAAACACCACCCACCACACAAAACACAAAACACCCACACACACACACACACACACACACCCCACACACACACACACACACAAACCACACAACACACACACACACACACACACACACAAACCCACACCAAACACACACAAAACGCAAAGCACACGCACACACACACCCCCACACACGCCACCCCAAAACACACAACACACACACACAACACACACACCCCACCACCAACACACCCACACACAAAACAACACACACCACAAAGGGACACAAACACCAAACACACACACACACGCACACACCCACACCCCCACCACAACCCCAAACACCACACACACACACCCACACCCAACAAAACCCCAACACACAACACACACCAACACCACACACACACACACCCCACACCAACAACACACACACACACACACACACACACACACACACACAACCACACACACACACACAACACCCACACACCACACACACACACACACGAACGCCACACTACCCACACACAAACACCAACCCACACACGCACAAACACACCTACACTCGCACACAGAAAGACTACACATAGAACTACGACACAACAGAGTTACAGACAGACACTACCACACACACCACACACACACACACAGGACACACACAAGACACACACCACAATCACACAGCACTACATACACACACAACACACAGGACATACACACAGACAGTACAGACATGTACAAACCCACAGGTAGCCGCCGACTAACACACAGGGTGGGTGGAGGAGGGAGTCACCTTTCACTGAGGATGCGCGCGCACTCCACACCCTCCCCCCTCTCACCCACACCCACACACCTACACACAACACACATGGAACGCGCCTGTATTCAGCCATGGCACACCTCACTTTCTCCAAGAGCCATCACCACAACACACCACTCTTGATCGTGTCCGCGGACACACAGCATCACAACACACACACTTACAGCCAAGCACAAACGACACCCACGTACTGACACAGCGACACATACGCTGCGCCCAGCGTAGTTACAAGTACAGACTCTCATCACGTACCATACACTGAACACACACACACCCTGACTACACACGCGGGCACGCTCGACTCACACACACACACAAGCACAATCACCCACTACACACACACCTCGCACAACACACCCCAGACCAAACACCCTCACACCATCCACATCACAGACGACACACATCACCCGCAGACCCTCTTCACCCATCCAAACACTCACCATTTCCCACAGGGATACACACACACCACCACCCCCTAGACACACAGCACACCAGCACAACATATGAGAGGGTACACACAACACACAAGCAGGCAACACACACCGCTCACACTCACATGTCCGCTCACCTTACGCACACTTCACACGGCAACACACACAGACACCCTGACCACACCACTGCACGGACACAGGGACACACACACACACGCACACACACACTACCGGGACGTTTGCGCAAGCATATAGATGCTCAACGGATTATACACGAGACAGACAGGCATTAACCGAACGAGTTGAAGCTTTTACAGTCTTTTAAGGTTGAGGCATTGGTGTGAGAAGTGTGCATGTGTCTACCCTATGAATTAAGAGGCCACAGTAGACGGAAGAGGTATCAGCTCTGGATTTGACGATTTTTGTTTAGGATAGATAATGTGGGGCTGTGCTCTGTGCTGTGTGAGTGAAATGGACGTCATAATGCTGCTGACCGTTTGAGATTCCTCTAACTGTGCCTGTCACTGATACCGATGTTTGAACTGGCTTAGATTACTTATCTGTAGAAACTTCCAATAGGATACTCTACAGTGTGAGATATTTTACAGTTTACAGTTTCTGAGGGACGATGTGGAGTGTGAGCAAAAGAGCAACAATGCAAAAGTGAATAAGGTATGATATGAATATGGTTCGTAGTGTGTGTTCTGTGTGTGTATTGACATGAAAATAGTCTATAAAAGACTGTTTTGTTCATATGAATCTGTTCTCTCTTGAAGGAGATAGAGACAGGACACACCATGTGACATGGCAAAACACTACGCTTAGGTTTGACTCTGGCTTTCCGGGGTACTTAAGAGGTGTTCTATATGTTCTCTGTGAGTGTAGTTTTCTTCTATGTGTGGCAATCGTCTGTGTGAGTGTACCCGCCCTGTGTGAGTGTGTGTCAACAAAAGTGTGTGAGCAACAGAAGTAAAAAAGCGCCACCCACAACACCCCCCCGCATAGACGAGCTCACAATGACACTGTTTCGACTGAGGAAACCATTGAGGCAGTTCCTCTGATGAGGTCCCAGAGGGAGCGCCTATTGGGTTATCATGTTGAGTTCTGTAAGTTTGCATAGCCCTGTTTCACTGTCGCTTTACGAAAGTTAGGCAGAACTATAGGAGCCGTTCACTGGGCAGGGCTGCAGTTCACTGAAGAATCATGAGAGAATCGTAAATAAGCATAGCATTTAGTGTATGAAACACTGGAAATTTGAGGAGTGGCATCGGGTGAAAACCTCAACGAAAAATAGGATGCGAATGGTGGCCATATGATCGAGAGTTGGGACGAAAGAGAAGACCTCTCTTCCTCATTGTTTTGAGAGAGCAGTGGCTGGGGGAGAGAGGAGAGCTTCCTACACAATGGTGATGATAATATTGGACCATCGATGGTGGGGTTTTTTTTGTGCATAAAGTGTAGCAATAGGTACAAAGAATGCTAGGTCCAGAAAGTAAGAACTCAGTACTAGTCAAGTTGAGGAAGCCAGAATTTATGGAGAGAGGGAGAGTACACGATTAAGATATGGAAATAGTGTAACACACCTTTACACACCATCAACAGTTTACAACGCATCAACAGTTAAGACGTTTTAGGACATGACACACACAGCAAACACACAGTCCAAAGAGGCGATTTTACGTTTATGGGAGTGTATACATAGTCTTTGTTTGTCGTCCATGGGAAGCGTAAAAATACAGACCCAAGCGCCAGGTCTCTGAGACTGATCCCATACTCTGGTAGTTTGTATGGTAGGTTAGGTATGGTATGGTTATGGTTGTTAGAGAAAGTGTGATGGTTCGAGTATTTTGCAGTATTTATGGTATGGAGAAGTGTTAGTGCCTTTTGTTTGGTACCTGTCCGGGTACATGTTGTATCCCGGTGTGCATGGGATGTCTAGATAAGTTTGTGTCTGGTGCAGTTTATTACTGGTGCTGGTATTATTATGGCTAAACTCAACCTATGGAAGGAACAGGTCATGATTAAATATTGAATCATAGATTTTTTGGTATCTGCCAGTAGATTATATGCGTGGTATGGTTGCTTTTTTATGCGCCTTTTTGTTTGTTTTTCACTATAGAATGGTAGATGTAATGGTGTTGTGTTTTTGGTAATGGTGAGGTTTGTAATCAGTCAAAGGTTTGGAATAGTATGGGTAATGTTTTAAAGGTAATGATGTATGTTAATGGTGTGTATGTATTGTATGTTATGTATGGTTATGTTTTATTTTTTATGTTTTTGTGGTTTTTTTTGTATGGTTGTTATGTATGTTTTTTTTTGTTTGATTATGTTTTGTATGTTATGTATGTATTTTAATTTGTTATAGTATGTTGGTCTATGATATTGTTATGGTTTTTATTTTATTTTATTTTCTGGTGTAGTGATTGTTATGCATATAGTTGTAGTTATGTATGATTTGTATGGTGCATGTTTTTGTATTGTATCTTAGGTCAGTAGTATAGTATTGTAATGTTATGTAATTTTGATATGGTTTGATGTGGTATTTCCATTTTTAGGTGGGGTTTTATTGTATTGTATGGTACGGTGTTTTATGGTATCTTTGATATGTATTGTTATTGTGGTATGATTTGTTAGGTATGTATGGTATGGTTCATTGAACTGTATGGGGTGAAATATTTGTATGGGTTGTATGTCTTGTTTTGTTTAGTTTTATGGTATGTGTTTATGTATGTATTTATTTTTATGATGAATGGTAGTTTGTATGGTGATTTGCTTTTTTATGGTATGTTATGTATGTATGATATTTTATGTTAGTTGGTACCATGTATGTTATAGTATGTTTTGTGTTTGTATGGATGTAGGGTATGGTTTGTTATGTGTATTTTATGGGATGTTATGTATTGATGATGGTCTTTTGTAATGTGTTTTATGTTCGTGTGTGTATGAATTATGATATGTTATGTATTATGTGTCATGGGTATGATTGTTATGTATGTCTTATGTTATGTGTATAATATGGTATTGTATGGTTCTGTATGGTATGGTAGTGTGTGCTATGGTATGTTTTGGTATTTGTTTTTTATGCCAGGTATGTTTGTATGTATTTGTGTTTGATTTATTGTATAGTTATGTATTATTATGGTTTGATGTATAGTTTGAGTATGTTATGTAATGGTATGTTTTATGGTATTGTTTGTGTTGTACGGTTTTGGTATGGTTTTATGGGGTATTGTTTTATGGATGTATGTTGTGGTGTGTTATTTATTGTATGGTATGATTATTGTTAGGTATGTATGTATGTGTTGGAATGTTGTGATTATGTTTGTTGTGTGAAGATTATTTTTGTTATGTGTTTGTTTGTTTATGTTATGTGGTTAGTTTTGGTATTATGTATTTATTAATTTGTTGTATTTGATTGTATGGTATGTTTTTGTATTGGTGTTATTGTATTTTTTTGTATGTTGTGTGTATTTGTGATAATGGTAATGTATTTATGGTATTGTTTGGTATGTATGTTTATGTATTTTATTTCTAGTATGTATGTGTTTGTTTTTTTATGTATGGTATGGTTGTATGTATGTATTTATTGTATGTGTATTATGTTATGTATGTATGTATATTTTTGATTTTATATGTATGTATGTATGGTTTTGTATGTATGGTATGATATTGTTGTATTTATGTATTGTATTGTATTGTATGTATTTTTTGTTGGGTATTGTATGGTATGGTCTGTATGTATTTTTGTATGTTTTTTGTTTGGTATGTGATCTGTTTGGTTTTGTTATCCAGTATGTTTTGTAATTTTATTTTGTTATTTAATTGTTTGTATGTATTGTATGTATGTATGGTAGGTATGGTCATTTATTTGATTATGTTGTATGATAATGTATTTTTATTTATGTATTGTGGTTTGTATTTATGGTTTGTATGATATGTATGGTATTGTATGTATGTAATATTATTTATTATGATATAGTGTAGTTTGTTTGTTGTGTATTATGTTTATATTTTATGTTATATTATTTCATTTTGTATGTTTGTTATTTGGTTTATTTTGTTGTTTATTTATGTTATTGTATGTGTTGTTTTGGTATTTTAGGGTTTGTTTTTTATGTTATTTATTTTTTAGTATGTATGGTGTTGTATGGTATGAGTATGTTTATTGTATGTTATTATGTTTGTATTTTATGTTTTTTTTTTGTTGATTTGTTTGTTTTATTTTTATTTTGTATTTTTTTTTTATTGTTTTATGTTATGTATTATTGTTGTCTGTATTTTTTTATGTATTTGGTTTTGTATGAGGTTTTATTTCTATATTGTTTATTTTATGTTTTTGTTATGTATGGTATTTTATTTTTTGTTTGTTTTGTATGTTTTTTTTTATGTTTTGTTTTATGTATGTATTTTTATGTAATGGTTTTTTATTCTTTTTTTGTGGTATGCATGTTGATTTAATAGTTTTGTATTTTTTTTGTTATGGTTTGTTTTATATGTTGTTTAATTTTATTTTTTTTTGTATGTTTTTTTTTGTTTTATGGTTTTTTTTTTGTTTGTATTTTTAATGAAATTTATATGTATGTTTTGGTTTTTTATATTTTTTTTTTCTGTTTTTATTTATTATGGATGGGTTTTTTTTTAGTTGGTTTTGTTGATATTTTTTGTTATGAATTTTTATGTATGTTTTTTTACGTGTTTTTTGATTCTTATTATGTATTGTTGGTTATGATATATATTGTTTTGGAATATGGTTTGCAATATGTTATGTATGGTGGGTATATGGTTTGGAAATGGTTGATTTGTGTATTTTTTTGTATTTTATGGTATGTGATATTTTTTACAATTTTGGTCATGTTTGTTGTTTTGTATTTTTGTTTTTTTTGGTTGCTTGGTGTATGTATTTTTGGGTAGTTTTATTAGTTATTTGATTAGGGTTGATTATGGTTAGCATTTGTATTTTTAATTGATGTTATGCCGTTTGGTGTAGTGTGAATAGAGAGATACGTTTTGTAGTTTATTTTATTTTTGTTTTGTTTTATTTTTTTTTTATGTTGATTTAGGTATGGTATTATGTATATTGTAATGTAGGTTGTTTTTTATGTTTGTTTTGATTTTTTATCGTATTATTGTATGTTGTATGTAATTTTTTATTATTATTGTATGTTATTTTATATGTTTTTAATTATAGATGTTTTGTTTTTATGTATTTTATGTTTTGTTTATTTTTGTTTGGTATTTTATTTGTGTTATGGTATGTTTATTTGTTTTTTTTTGATTTTTTTTTGTATTGTTGTGGTATGGTTGTTTTTTGTATTATTGATGATTGTTTTTTTTATTGTATTGTTTTGTTGTATGTTTGTTTATTTTATTTTTTATTTTGTAATACTATTTTGGTTTTGTGTGAGTATTTGAATTGTATGGTGTATTTATATTTTTGTATGTTATAGTTATTTTGGTATATGTATGTATTGTTTAGTATGGTATTAGTATGTATATGTTGTTTGGTAATGTATTAGATCAGGTATGGTATTTTTTTTTGTATGTTTTTTATTTTATTTTAATGGTTTTTTTTTTTTTTTATTATTGTATGTATAGTTTATGGTTTTTGTATTTTTGGTGTATGGTATGTATGTGTATGGTTTTGTTTAGTTTTTTAAAATGGTTGTGGTAAGGTATGGTAGGTATGTTTATTTATTTTGTGTATGGTATGGTATTTTATGGTTGTGTATGGTTATTTTTTATGTATGTACTTATATTATTTTTTGGTTGTTTAATGGTATGGTATTTTATGCATTTTGGTATTGGTTTAGTATTTTGTATGGTTTGATATGGTAGTTATATGGTCTGGTATGTTGGTGAGTTGTTTTATGTTATGTATTATGATTATTGGTTAGGTATGGTATTTTAATGGTATGGAAAATGAATATGTATTTATATTGTTTTATGGTATGGTATGGGTTGGGGTTATGTATGCATTTGGTATGGTATGGTTTGGTATGGGTATGGTATGTTTGTATGATAATTGTATGGTATGGGTATGAGTAAGTATGTTTATGGGTATGGTATTGCTTTATTAGATTTGTTGTATGGGTATGGTATTTTATGTATTGTTTTGGTATTTGTATTAATATGGTATGGTATGGTTTGTATAGTAGGGTAATGGTATGTTATGCTGTATGGTTATGGTGGGGTTTTGTTGTATATGTGTAATGGTAGTGTGGTATGGTTATGGTTATGTATGGTATGGTATTGTTATGTTACTTTTTATTATGGTATTTTGTATATAGTATGGTATGGTATGTTTATTTGTATTTATAGTTTTGTTATGGTTGGTATGGTATGGTATGGTGGGGTATGGTATGTATGTATGGTATGGTATTAGTATTTTTATGTTTATTTGGGCTTTATGTATTTTATTGTTTGGTTTTTATTTTTTAGTTTTGTTTAATTTGGTATTGGTATGGTATTTTGGGGGTATGGTATGGTATTGGTTAATGGTATGGTATGCATTTTATGGTTGTATGGTATGTATGTATGGTGGGGTATTGGTATTATGGTATGGTGGGGTTTGGTACGATTTTGGTTATGTGGGGTATAGTGTGTTTATGGGTGGGTGGCATGGCATGGTATAGTTTGTGGTGGGTATAGTACTATTTATGGTATAGTGTGGTTATGTCTTAGTATGGTATTGTATGGTATAGTAATTATGGTATAAGTGTTGGTAATTTAGTACTGGTATAGTTGGTATAGTATGGTATAGTATTGGTTTAGTATGGTATGGTATAGTATGGTGGTATAGTATTGGTATAGTTATGGTATATTGTGGTATAGTAATAGTGAAGTATAGTATTGTATAGTGTATAGTGTGGGTATTAGTTATGGTATAGTATTAGTATGTAAGTATGGTATAGCATGGTATGGTATAGTATAATGTATATGGTAATAGTATGGTATGTATTAGTATAGTATGGTTATTATTAGGTATAATAGGTATAGTGTAGTATGGTATAGTATTTTATAGTATGTATAGCATTTATTTTTAGTATGGTATAGGTTATAGTATGGTATAGTATGGTATAGTATGGTAATATTATGGTTATAGCATGGTATAGTATTTTGTTATATGTATAGTATGTTAAAGCATGGTTTAGTATGGTAATGGTATGTATGGTATTAGTATGGTATTAGTATTGGTATAGTATGGTATATATGGTATAAGCATAGTATGGTATAGTTTAGTAATGGTATGTTTATGGTTGTTGGTATAGTATGGGTTGATGGTATGGTTTTGGTATTAATATGGGTATAGATTATAGTATGGTAATTTATGGTATGGTATTGCATTAGTAATGGTATAGTATGGTATAGTATTAGTATGGGGTTATAGTATAGTTATAGTATTTAATATAGTATAGTATAGTATTATATATAGTTATTATGATCATTATAGTATAAGTATATTATAGTATGTATAGTCTTATTATAGTATAGGTATAGTTTGAGTATAGTTATAGGTAATTTTGCCATTTAGCATACGCTTTTATCCAAAATTACTTTATAGTCATGGGCGTTTTTTACATTTTTGGTGTATGGGTGGTTCCCGGGGATCGAACCACTACCTTGGCGTTACAAGCGCCGTGGGCTCTAGCCATTATGAGCTACAGAGGACCACAGTATAGTATTGTATGGTATGGTATAGTATAGTTGTATTGTATAGTAGTTATAGTATCTTATAGTATAGTATATAGTATAGTTTTAGTATCTGTATAGTATAGTATTATTATAGTTAGTAATAGTATTGTATAGTATGGTATAGTATATGTATAGTGTGTGGTATATAGTGTGGTATAGTATAGTATGGTATATATATGGTATAGTATACTATAGTATAGTATGGTTATATGTTGGGTATAGTAGGGATAGAGTATGGGTATGGTTAGTTTGGTATGGTGTGGTATAGTATGGTATAGTATGGTATAGTATAGTATAGTTGGTAATAGTATGGTATAGTAATAGTATATTTATAGTATTAGTATAGTATAGTATAGTATTTAGTATTAGTAATAGTATAGTATAGTTAGTATAGTATAGTATTAGTATAGTATAGTATGGTAATGGTTGGTAATAGTATGGTATAGTATGGTATAGTGTGGTATTTTATAGTATTAGTATAGTATAGTATGGTATACGTATGGTATGGTATAGTATAGTATGATATAGTATGGTATGGTATGTATTTCTTAGTTCGTTTATGTTGTTTGTTGTCTGACCTAGCTATCTCAAGATGAAGTCGCTCTGAATAAGAAAGAGGTCTGCTAGATGACGTCGCTCTGAATAATAGGGTCTGCTAGATGACGTCGCTCTGAAATAAGGAGGGTCTGCTAGATGACGTCCGCTCTGAATAAGAGGGTCCTGCTAGATGACGTCGCTCTGAATAAGAGGGGTCTGCTAGATGACGTCGCTCTGAATAAGAGGGTCTGCTTAGATGACGTCGCTCTGAATGAAGGGTCCTGCTAGATGACGTCGCTCTGAATAAGAGGGTCTGCTAGATGACGTCGCTCTGAATAATAGGGTCTGCTAGATGGACGTCGCTCTGAATAAGAGGTTCTGCTAGATGACGTTCGCTCTGAATAAGAGGGCTAGATGGACGTCCCTCTGAATAAGATGTGGACTGCTAGAAAAACTCGCTCTGAATAGAGGTTCTGCTAGATACCGTCGCTCTGAATAAGAGGGTCCTGCTAGACGACGGCAATTGAAATGTCATCAGTGACGTTCGGTGACGTAATAAGATGAGGGAAGACGATCATTTTTATTTCCTCCTCTCACTTTTTCCCTTCGCTTGTGGGTTGTGGACTTCCAGTGCACAAGTACACATCAGCTGTTTGTGACGACCCAGGCGAAAAAAAACCATTTTTTGTGTGTTCATCATAAAACGACTGTAAAGAGTATTGTGGCGTGAATGCGTGTGTGCATTCACGCATTCCACACACACGCATTTCACACACACACCCACGCATTCACACACACATATTCACACTACAAGCCATGCTTCCTGCCAAAAAAACAGAAAAAACCTTGAGCGTGCATAACTATTCACCCCCCCCCCCCCCAAAAAAAAAGTCAATACTTTGTAGAGCCACCTTTTGCAGCAATTACAGCTGCAAGGTCTCTTGGGGTAATGTCTCTGTAACTTGGCACATTAGTACCACTGGGGGGGGATTTTTTGCCCATTCTTCAAGGCAAAACTGCTCCCCAGCCTCCTTCAAGGTTGGATGGGTTCTGCTGGTGTACCAGCAATCTTTAAGTCATACCACAGATTCTCAATGGATTGAGGTACTGGGGCTTTTCCCAGGTTTATTTCCATGAGGAATAATCTGACCCTTGGAACTGACCCGTTTTTCTGGCTGTATCCATCGCTATCCTCAATAAAGGCATTTTAAA
>JAGTTL010001117.1:0-17250 GCA_036851935.1 Coregonus suidteri
CCCAACTATGCCCGAAAAATTTGAGAAAAAAAAATCCTAAAAAACCCCCAAAAAATTGTAGGTTTTTTTATAAATTTTTTTGAAAAGAGGGGGAAAAATAAAGTTTTTTGGGGTACCTACAAAAAAGAAAGATTTCTGGCCTCACGGACCTTTAACTTCTTTTTTTTAAGAGGCCCCTCTGTCCTCCACTTCGTTACCTGTTTTTGGGCCCCCTTTTTAAAACTTGTTATCAGTAAAAATACCCCTGTCCACAACCTCAAACAGTCACACCCCAAAACTCCCTAGGGCCCAAGACCAAAGACTTCAAAGGACCCAAAAACCAAAATTTGTAGACCTGAAACCACGGGAAAAACCCCGGGAATCGGGAAATTGGGGGTTTAAGCAGTTTGGGTTTTGAAAACCCCCCCTAGGGGGAGCAATTTTTTTAGCAAAGCCTCCACATTTAACACATTTACAAAACCCCCAGGGACTAAAATCCGCATCCCCGACGGCCCCCCTGTTTTAAGCCAGAAAATTTGTCCCCCCCGTCTGAAGTTTGCAAAGGTTAAATTTTGGTTACCCCAGAAGAGGTTTTGGGGAGAATGCCCAAAATTGGTCAGTAAAACCAAAAATTTAAATTTTGGGGGTTAAAACTAAACTCTTTCGTGTTTGGGGGAAAAAGAATGCGGGTTTTCACCCCAAAGACCCCCCAACCCTATTTTGGGGGCCCCTTGGGGGTGGAAACCCATTTTTTGGGGGCTTTTTTTTTCTGCAAGGGCCCCAAGGACAAATGATCCGTGTAAAGGAAAGAATGAGGGGGGCCATGTACCCGGGGAAGTTTTTGAGTAAAAACCAACCTTCCATCAGCAACATTGAAAGATGAAACTTGGGTGGGTCTTTCAGCAGACAAAGATCCCAAAAAAACACCGCCCGGGGAACGAATGATTGGGGTTTGTAAGAAGCATTTCAAAGGGCCTGGAAATGGCCCGGGCCTCTCCAGAAACTCAACCCCTAGAAAAATCTTTGGGGGGAGTTGAAAGGGCCTTTTGCCCCGCGCCCGCCCCAAAAAAATTTACTGCTCTAGAGGAATTTTGCATTTGGGGAATGGGGCCCAAAAAACCCACCCAAAATTGGGGAAAACCTTGTGAAGACTTACAGAAAAAGTTTGACCTGTGTCATTGCCAACAAGGGTATATACCAAAGGTATTGAGAACTTTTGTTTATTGACCAAATACTTATTTTCACACCATAATTTGCAAATACATTCATTAAAAAATCCTACAATGTGATTTTCTGGATTTTTTTTCCCATTTTTGTCTGTCATAGTTGACGTGTAACCTATGATGAAAATTACAGGCCTCTCTCGATCTTTTTTAAGTGGGAGAACTTGGCACAATTGGTGGACAAGTTTTCATCTATATTTTTCATAGCTGTCTATTACCACCACAAACCATGCTGGCATTAGATTGCACTGACTGACTGTTGTACAAGGCCATAAATCAACCAAAAGGAAAAACGCTCATGGGCCAGATGCAGCGCTCCTAGTGGCCCGGGGACTTTAAAAAAAACAAAAAATGCAGGGAAACTTAATCCGTTCTACTAACATAGATTTCTACCAGCATGTTAAATGTGCAACCAGAGGAAAAAAACTCTAGACCAGCCTTTACTCCACACACAGAGGACGCAATACAAGCTCTCTCCCTCGGCCCCTCCATTTGGCAAATCTTTACCATAACTCTATCCTCCTGATTCCTGCTTATAAGCAAAAACTAAAGCAAGGAAGCACCATGACTCGGTTAATAAAAAAGTGGTCAGATGACGCAGATGCTAAGCTACAGGACTGGTTTTGCTAGCACAGACTGGAACATGTTTCCGGGATTCTTCCGACGAGCATTGGAGGAGTACAACCACATCAGTCACTGGCTTCATCAATAAGTGCATCGATGATGTCGTCCCCACAAGTGACCGTACGTACATACCCCAACCAGAAGCCATGGATTACAGGAAACATCGCACTGAGCTAAAGGGTAGAGCTGCTGCTTTCAAGTGACGGGACCTCTAACCCGGACGCTTATATAAATCCCGCTATGGCCCTCCGACGAACCTATCAAACAGGCAAAGAGTCAATACAGGACTAAGATTGAATCGTACTACACATGGCTTCTGACTCTCGTCGGATGTGGCAGGGCTTGAAAACAATTACAGATTACAAAGGGTAAGCACAGCCGCGAGCTGCCCAGGTGACACAAGCCTACCAGACGAGCTCAAACCACCTTCTATGCTCGCTTCGAGGAGGCAAGCAAGCACTGAAGCCATGCATGAGAGCACAGCTGTTTCCGGATGACTATGTGATCAACGCTCTCCGTAGCCGATGTGAGTAAGACTTTTAAGAGCAGGTCAACATTCACAAGGCCGCAGGGCCACGAACGGATTACCAGGACGTGTAGCTCCGAGCATGTGCTGACCAACTGGCAAGTGTTCTTCACTGACATTTTCAACATGTCCCTGACATGAGATCTGTAATACCAACATGTTTCACGGCAGACCACCATAGTCCCCGTGCCTCAGGACTCTAAGATAACCTGCCTAAATGACTACCGACACCCGTAGCACTGACTGCTGTAAGCCATGAAGTGCTTTGGGGGGGGGGGGGAAAGGCTGGTCATGGCTCACATCAACAGCATTATCCCCAGAAACCCTAGACCCACTCCAATTTGCATACCGCCCCAACCGATCCACAGATGATGCAATCTCTATTGCACTCCACACTGCCCTTTCCCACCTGGACAAGAGGAACACCTACGTGAGATGCTGATTCATTGACTACAGCTCAGCATTCAACACCATAGTGCCCCGCCACCCCCTCTAAGCTCATCACTAAGCTTAAGGATCCTGGGACTAACACCTCCCTCTGCAACTGGATCCTGGACTTTCCTGAACGGGCCGCGCCCCAGGTGGTAAGGGTAGGTAACAACACATCTGCCACACTGATCCTCAACAACACGGGGGCCCCTCAGGGGTGCGTGCCTCAGTCCCCTCCTGTACTCTCTGTTCAACCCATGACTGCATGGCCAGGCACGACTCCAACACCCATCATTAAGTTTTGCCGACGACACAACAGTGGTAGCCCTGATCACCGACAACGATGAGACAGCCTATAGGGAGGAGGTCAGAGACCTGGCCGTGTGGTGCCCAGGACAACAACCTCTCCTCAACGTGACCAGACAAAGGAGATTAATTGTGGACTACAGGACAAAAAAGAGGACTGAGCACGCACCCCATTCTCATCGACTGGGCTGTAGTGGAACAGGTTTGAGAGCGTTCAAGTTCCTTGGTGTCCCACATCACCAACGAACTATCATAGGTCCAAACACACCAAGACAGTCGTGAAGAGGGCACGACAAAGCCTATTCCCCTCAGGAGACTGAAAAGCATTTGGCATGGGTCCTCAGATCCTCAAAAATTCTACACAGCTGCACCATCGAGAGCATCCTGACTGGTTGCATCACCGCCTGGTATGGCAACTGCTTGGCCTCCGACCGTGCAAGGCACTACAGAGAGTAGTGCGTACGGCCCAGTACATCACTGGGGCCAAGCTTCCTGCCATCCAGGACCTCTATACCAGGCGGTGTCAGAGGAAGGCCCTCAAATTGTCAAAGAAAGACTCCAGCCACCCTAGTCATAGACGGTTCTCTCTGCTACCGCACGGCAAGCGGTACTTGGGGAGTGCCAAGTCTAGGTCCCAAAAAGACTTCTCAACAGCTTCTATACCCCCAAGCCATAAGACTCCTGAACAGCTAATCATGGCTACCCGGACTATTTGCACTGCCCCCCCACCCCCATCCTTTTTACACTGCTGCTACTCTGTTAATTATTTATGCATAGTCACTTTAAACTCTACCCACATGTACATAATATTACTTCAACTACCTCAACTAGCCGTGTGCCACCCCGCACATTGACTCTGCACCGGTACCCCCCTGTATATATAGCCTCCCTACTGTTAAATTTATTTTTCCTTCTGCTCTTTTTTTTTCCTTCACACTTTTTTTGTTTGTTGTTTTATTTTTTGCACTGTTGGTTAAGGGCTGTAAGTAAGCATTTCACTGTAATGTCTGCACCTGTTGTATTCGGCGCATGTGACCAATAAAATTTGATTTGATTTGATTTGACTAAATACTTTTTTTCCCCACTGTATACAAATAAAAGATGACTGGTCATTGGTCAGATCAGATTGTGATGTCATGATCTGGGCCAAAAACTCCATACCACCTGAACAGGCTGAAATTCCAGGCATTTTTTACACAAAAAGGGCATTTTCATCATTTTCACAATTTCAGAGTGTTATTTCAACATCATAGTATAGAAATATCATTTAAAAAATCACTTTTTTGACTGCACTGCCCTTTTAAACCCCCAATGCTCCTTTGAGACCCATCTTTCAAAGTCATTGAGATCTCTTCTTCTAGCCATGGTAGCCAAAATAATGGGCAACTGGCATTTTTTCTACATGACCCTCTAAGCTGTATGTGTAAAGAAAATAGAGAGTGTTCTGATCATACCAAGATGGGAAGTTATTTTTTAAGACTGGATTTGTACGTCTCTTGGACACAAAGGTGACGGCTCTACAATTCTTTTCTGTAAAATAAACGACTAAAGGTGTCACACACACACACACACCCCTGCTCTACATACTAAACAAGGCATGAGGTCCATAGTGTTACCTGTAATATGAGTAGATATGGTAGTGACTGTCTAACCCTTCGTCTTTTGTGCAGCCTCATACACGGTCAGTTTAAACATTGGATATAGGCTATAACACATTTGTCACAGTGGTTTTGATACAGCAGATATTATCATGTAGTGAGTGCACTTAGAGCAAAGGTGTGAGAGGCCACTAAAACCAATGTAAACCTTTACTTCTAGATGTTATTTATTTCTTTAGAGTTATCATGTCAGCAGTCTCAAATTGGAAGTGCAGCGACTGTCTTTTTCATTCAAGTCTAACATCCTCCTGACAATGCGAGAGCAGACAGAAAACCTTTCTCCTCTTACCTCAGTACTACATTAGCTGACGTAACTCAAAATGGAGAAGACCCTGATTTTGTACACAAGGTTCCAATTTAGATAATCAGCTGGCTGTCATTTCGTCAACCACTTCTTTGTCAAGTAGTTTTCTCCTTCTCCCAAGACAGACATGGAGTAGAGGTTAGCCTAGATCTTGGAGCAATTTCCACCCTCATCTACAGTACATGCCTGCTGAATTTTAAATCAAACCCTAGTGCAACACCCTACTCCCTACCCCAACACTCTACTCCCTAGTCCAACACCTTACTCCCTAGCCCAACACCCTACTCCAACACCCTACTCCCTAGCCCAACACCCTACTCCCTAGCCCAACACCCTACTCCCTAGCCCAACAACCTACTCCCTAGCCCAACACCCAACACCCTAGCCCAACACCCAACACCCTACTCCCTAGCCCAACACCCTACTCCATAGCCCAACACACTACTCCCTAGTCCAACACCCTACTCCCTAGCTCAACACTCTACTCCCTAGCTCAACACTCTACTCCCCAGTCCAACACCCTACTCCTTAGCCCAACACTCTACTCCCTAGTCCAACACCCAACACCCTACTCCCTAGCCCAACACCCTACTCCCTAGCCCCACTCCCTAGCCCAACACCCTACTCCCTACACCCTACTCCAACACCCAACACCCTACTCCCAACAACCTACTTCCTAGCCCAACACCCAACTCCCTAGCCCAACAACCTACTCCGTAACCCAACACCCTACTGCCTAGCCCAACACCCAAAACCCTACTCCCTAGCCCAACACCCTACTCCCTACACCCTAGCCCAACACCATACTTCCTAGCCACACACCCTACTCTCTAGCCCAACACCCTACGCCCAACACCCAACACCCTACTCCCAACAACCTACTTCCTAGCCCAACACCCAACTCCCTAGCCCAACAACCTACTTCCTAGCCCAACACTCTACTCCCTAGCCCAACACCCTACTCCCTAGCCCAACACTCTACTCCCTAGCCCAACACACCCAACACCCAACACCCTACTCCCTAGCCCAACACCCAACACTCTACTCCCTAGCCCAACACCCAACACCCTACTCCCTAGCCCAACACTCTACTCCCTAGCCCAACACTCTACTCCCTAGCCCAACACCCAACACTCTACTCCCTAGCCCAACACCCAACACCCTACTCCCTAGCACAACACCCTATTCCCTAGCACAACACCCTACTCCCTAGCCCAATACTCTACTCCCTAGCCCAACACTCTACTCCCTAGCCCAACAACCTACTCCCTAACCCAACACTCTACTCCCTAGCCCAACACCCAACACCATACTCCCTAGCCCAACACTCTACTCCCTAGGCCAACACTCTACTCCCTAGGCCAACACTCTACTCCCTAGGCCAACACTCTACTCCCTAGCCCAACACTCTACTCCCTAGCCCAACACTCTACTCCCTAGCCCAACACCCTACTCCCTAGCCCAACACCCTACTCCATAGCCCAACACCCTGCTCCCTAGCCCAACACCCTACTCCCTAGCCCAACACCCTACTCCCTAGCCCAACACCCTACTCCCTAGCCCAACACTCTACTCCCTAGCCCAACACTCTACTCCCTAGCCCAACACTCTACTCCCTAGCCCAACACTCTACTCCCTAGGACAACACTCTACTCCCTAGCCCAACACTCTACTCCCTAGCCCAACACCCTACTCCCTAGCCCAACGCCCTACTCCCTAACCCGACGCTCTACTCCCTAGCCCAACGCCCTACTCCCTAGCCCAACGCCCTACTCCCTAGCCCAACGCCCTACTCCCTAGCCCAACACCCTACTCCCTAGCCCAACACTCTACTCCCTAGCCCAACACTCTACTCCCTAGCCCAACTCCCAACACCCTACTCCCTAGCCCAACACTCTACTCCCTAGCCCAACACTCTACTCCCTAGCCCAACACTCTACTCCCTAGCCCAACAACCCAACACTCTACTCCCTAGCCCAACACCCAACACCCTACTCCCTAGCCCAACACTCTACTCCCTAGCACAACACCCTACTCCCTAGCCCAATACTCTACTCCCTAGCCCAACACTGTACTCCCTAGCCCAACAACCTACTCCCTAGCCCAACACCCAACACCATACTCCCTTGCCCAACACCCTACTCCCTAGGCCAACACTCTACTCCCTAGCCCAACACACTCTACTCCCTAGCCCAACACTCTACTCCCTAGCCCAACACCCTACTCCCTAGCCCAACACCCTACTCCATAGCCCAACACCCTACTCCCTAGCCCAACACCCTACTCCCTAGCCCAACACTCTACTCCCTAGCCCAACACTCTACTCCCTAGCCCAACACTCTACTCCCTAGGACAACACTCTACTCCCTAGCCCAACACTCTACTCCCTAGCCCAACACTCTACTCCCTAGGCCAACACCCTACTCCCTAGCCCAACACCCTACTCCATAGCCCAACACACTACTCCCTAGTCCAACACCCTACTCCCTAGCTCAACACTCTACTCCCTAGCTCAACACTCTACTCCCCAGTCCAACACCCTACTCCTTAGCCCAACACTCTACTCCCTAGTCCAACACCCAACACCCTACTCCCTAGCCCAACACCCTACTCCCTAGCCCCACTCCCTAGCCCAACACCCTACTCCCTACACCCTACTCCAACACCCAACACCCTACTCCCAACAACCTACTTCCTAGCCCAACACCCAACTCCCTAGCCCAACAACCTACTCCGTAACCCAACACCCTACTGCCTAGCCCAACACCCAAAACCCTACTCCCTAGCCCAACACCCTACTCCCTACACCCTAGCCCAACACCATACTTCCTAGCCACACACCCTACTCTCTAGCCCAACACCCTACGCCCAACACCCAACACCCTACTCCCAACAACCTACTTCCTAGCCCAACACCCAACTCCCTAGCCCAACAACCTACTTCCTAGCCCAACACTCTACTCCCTAGCCCAACACCCTACTCCCTAGCCCAACACTCTACTCCCTAGCCCAACACCCAACACCCAACACCCTACTCCCTAGCCCAACACCCAACACTCTACTCCCTAGCCCAACACCCAACACCCTACTCCCTAGCCCAACACTCTACTCCCTAGCCCAACACTCTACTCCCTAGCCCAACACCCAACACTCTACTCCCTAGCCCAACACCCTACTCCCTAGCACAACACCCTATTCCCTAGCACAACACCCTACTCCCTAGCCCAATACTCTACTCCCTAGCCCAACACTCTACTCCCTAGCCCCAACAACCAACCTACTCCCTAACCCAACACTCTACTCCCTAGCCCAACACCCAACACCATACTCCCTAGCCCAACACTCTACTCCCTAGGCCAACACTCTACTCCCTAGGCCAACACTCTACTCCCTAGGCCAACACTCTACTCCCTAGCCCAACACTCTACTCCCTAGCCCAACACTCTACTCCCTAGCCCAACACCCTACTCCCTAGCCCAACACCCTACTCCATAGCCCAACACCCTGCTCCCTAGCCCAACACCCTACTCCCTAGCCCAACACCCTACTCCCTAGCCCAACACCCCTACTCCCTAGCCCAACACTCTACTCCCTAGCCCAACACTCTACTCCCTAGCCCAACACTCTACTCCCTAGCCCAACACTCTACTCCCTAGGACAACACTCTACTCCCTAGCCCAACACTCTACTCCCTAGCCCAACACCCTACTCCCTAGCCCAACACCCTACTCCCTAGCCCGACGCTCTACTCCCTAGCCCAACGCCCTACTCCCTAGCCCAACGCCCTACTCCCTAGCCCAACGCCCTACTCCCTAGCCCAACACCCTACTCCCTAGCCCAACACTCTACTCCCTAGCCCAACACTCTACTCCCTAGCCCAACTCCCAACACCCTACTCCCTAGCCCAACACTCTACTCCCTAGCCCAACACTCTACTCCCTAGCCCAACACTCTACTCCCTAGCCCAACACCCAACACTCTACTCCCTAGCCCAACACCCAACACCCTACTCCCTAGCCCAACACTCTACTCCCTAGCACAACACCCTACTCCCTAGCCCAATACTCTACTCCCTAGCCCAACACTGTACTCCCTAGCCCAACAACCTACTCCCTAGCCCAACACCCAACACCATACTCCCTTGCCCAACACCCTACTCCCTAGGCCAACACTCTACTCCCTAGCCCAACACTCTACTCCCTAGCCCAACACTCTACTCCCTAGCCCAACACCCTACTCCCTAGCCCAACACCCTACTCCATAGCCCAACACCCTACTCCCTAGCCCAACACCCTACTCCCTAGCCCAACACTCTACTCCCTAGCCCAACACTCTACTCCCTAGCCCAACACTCTACTCCCTAGGACAACACTCTACTCCCTAGCCCAACACTCCCTACTCCCTAGCCCAACACTCTACTCCCTAGGCCAACACCCTACTCCCTAGCCCAACACCCTACTCCATAGCCCAACACACTACTCCCTAGTCCAACACCCTACTCCCTAGCTCAACACTCTACTCCCTAGCTCAACAACACTCTACTCCCCAGTCCAACACCCTACTCCTTAGCCCAACACTCTACTCCCTAGTCCAACACCCAACACCCCTACTCCCTAGCCCAACACCCTACTCCCTAGCCCCACTCCCTAGCCCAACACCCTACTCCCTACACCCTACTCCAACACCCAACACCCTACTCCCAACAACCTACTTCCTAGCCCAACACCCAACTCCCTAGCCCAACAACCTACTCCGTAACCCAACACCCTACTGCCTAGCCCAACACCCAAAACCCTACTCCCTAGCCCAACACCCTACTCCCTACACCCTAGCCCAACACCATACTTCCTAGCCACACACCCTACTCTCTAGCCCAACACCCTACGCCCAACACCCAACACACCCTACTCCCAACAACCTACTTCCTAGCCCAACACCCAACTCCCTAGCCCAACAACCTACTTCCTAGCCCAACACTCTACTCCCTAGCCCAACACCCTACTCCCTAGCCCAACACTCTACTCCCTAGCCCCAACACCCAACACCCAACACCCTACTCTCCCTAGCCCAACACTCTACCAACACTCTACTCCCTAGCCCAACACCCCAACACCCTACTCCCTAGCCCAACACTCTACTCCCTAGCCCAACACTCTACTCCCTAGCCCAACACCCAACACTCTACTCCCTAGCCCAACACCCAACACCCTACTCCCTAGCACAACACCCTACTCCCTAGCACAACACCCTACTCCCTAGCCCAATACTCTACTACTCCTAGCCCAACACTCTACTCCCTAGCCCAACAACCTACTCCCTAACCCAACACTCTACTCCCTCCCCCCAACACCCAACACCATACCTCCCTAGCCCAACACTCTACTACTCCTAGCCCAACACTCTACTCCCTAGGCCAACACTCTACTCCCTAGGCCAACACTCTACTCCCTAGCCCAACACTCTACTCCCTAGCCCAACACTCTACTCCCTAGCCCAACACCCTACTCCCTAGCCCAACACCCTACTCCATAGCCCAACACCCTGCTCCCTAGCCCAACAACCCTACTCCCTAGCCCAACACCCTACTCCCTAGCCCCACCCTACACCCTACTCCCTAGCCCCAACACTCTACTCCCTAGCCCAACACTCTACTCCCTAGCCCAACACTCTACTCCCTAGCCCAACACTCTACTCCCTAGCCCAACACTCTACTCCCTAGCCCAACACTCTCTACTCCCTAGCCCAACACCCTACTCCCTAGCCCAACCCCCTACTCCCTAGCCCAACACTCTACTCCCTAGCCCAACACCCTACTCCCTAGCCCAACGCCCTACTCCCTAGCCCAACACCCTACTCCCTAGCCCAACACCCTACTCACCCTAGCCCAACACTCTACTCCCTAGCCCAACACTCTACTCCCTAGCCCCACTCTACTCCCTCCCAACACCCTACTCCCTAGCCCAACACTCTACTCCCTAGCCCAACACTCTAGCCCAACACTCTACTCCCTAGCCCAACACCCTACTCCCTAGCCCAACACTCTACTCCCTAGCCCAACACTCTACTCCCTAGCCCAACACCCAACACCCTACTCCCTAGCCCAACACTCTACTCCCTAGCCCAACACCCTACTCCCTAGCCCAACACTCTACTCCCTAGCCCAACACTCTACTCCCTAGCCCAACACTCTACTCCCTAGCCCAACAACCTACTCCCTAGCCCAAACACCCAACACCCTACTCCCTAGCCCAACACCCTACTCCCTAGCCCAACACTCTACTCCCTAGCCCAACACCTACTCCCTAGCCAACTACTCCTACTAGCCCAACACTCTACTCCCTAGCCCAACACCCTACTCCTAGCCCAACACTCCCTAGCCCAACACCCTACTCCCTAGCCCAACACCCTACTCCCTAGCCCAACACCCTACTCCCTAGCCCAACACTCTACTCCCTAGCCCAACACTCTACTCCCTAGCCCAACACTCTACTCCCTAGCCCAACACCCTACTCCCTAGCCCAACACTCTACTCCCTAGCCCAACACTCTACTCCCCCAACACCCTACTCCCTAGCCCAACACCCTACTCCCTAGCCCAACACTACTACCTACTCCCTAGCCCGACACCCTACTCCCTAGCCCAACACCCTACTCCCTAGCCCAACACGTCCCTAATCCCTAGCCAACACTCTACTCCCTAGCCCAACCCTACTCCCTACACCCACTCCCTAACACCCTACTCCCTAGCCCAACACCCTACTCCCCTAGCCCAACACCCTACTCCCTAGCCCAACACCCAACACTCTACTCCCTAGCCCAACTACTCCCTAGCCCAACACCCTACTCCCTAGCCCAACACCCTACTCCCTAGCCCAACACCCAACAACCCTACTCCTAGCCCAACACCCTACTCCCTAGCCCAACACCCTACTCCCTAGCCCAACACCCTACTCCCTAGCCCAAACACCCTACTCCCTAGCCCAACACCCTACTCCCTAGCCCAACACTACTCCCTAGCCCAACACTACTACTCCCTAGCCCAACACCCTACTCCCTAGCCCTACTCCCTAGCCCAACACTCTACTCCCTAGCCCAACACTCTACTCCCTAGCCCAACACTCTACTCCCTAGCCCAACACTCTACTCCCTCCAACACTCTACTCCCTAGCCCAACACCCTACTCCCTAGCCCAACACCCTACTCCCTACTCCCTGCCCCCACACTCTACTCCCTAGCCCAACACACCTACTCCCTAGCCCCAACCTAGCCCAACACCCTACTCCCTAGCCCAACGCCCTACTCCCTAGCCCACTCCCTAAACACCCTACTCCCTAGCCCAAACACTCTACTCCCTAGCCCACACTACTCCCTACTACTAGCCCAACTAGCCCAACACCCTACTCCCTAGCCCAACACTCTACTCCCTAGCCCAACACTCTACTCCCTAGCCCAACAACCAACACTCTACTCCCTAGCCCAACACCCAACACCCTACTCCCTAGCCCAACACTCTACTCCCTAGCACAACACCCTACTCCCTAGCCCAACACTCTACTCCCTAGCCCACACTACTCTACTCCCTAGCCCAACAACCTACTCCCTAACCCAACCACTCTACTCCCTAGCCCAACACCCTAAACCACCCTAGCCAACACCCTACTAGCCCCTAGCCCAACAACACTCTACTCCCTAGGCCCAACACTCTACTCCCTAGCCCAACACTCTACTCCCTAGCCCAATACCCTACTACTCCCTAGCCCAACACCCTACTCCCTAGCCCAAGCCCCCTACCTCTCATAGCCCAACACCCAACACCCTAAGCCCAACCTCTACTCCCTAGCCCAACACCCTACTCCTAGCCCTACCCACACCCTACTCCCTAGCCCAACACTCTACTCCCTAGCCCACTCCCAGCCCTCTACTCCCTAGCCCAACACACTCCCTAGCCCAACACTACTCCCTAGCCCAACAAGCACTCTAGCCCAACACTACCCTAGCCCACACAACTCTACTACTTCCCTAGCCCAACACTCTACTCCACTAGGCCAACACCCTACTCCCTAGCCCAACACCCTACTCCCTAGGGCCCCAACACTCTACTCCCTAGCCCAACACCCTACTCCCTAGCCCAACACTCTACTCCCTAGCCCAACACCCTACTCCCTAGCCCAACACCCTACTCCCTAGCCCAAGCCCAACAACCCTACTCCCTAGCCCAACACCCTACTCCCTACTACTCCCTAGCCCAACACTCTACTGCCTCCCTAGGCCCAACACTCTACTCCCTAGGCCAACACTCTGCTACTCCCTAGCCCAATTGTTACTGCTACTCCCTAGACCAACACACTCCCTACAACCCTACTCCCTAGCCCAACACCCTACTACCTACACCCTACTCCCATTGTTAGGGCTGCTACTCCCTAGCCCAACACACACAGACTACTCCTAGCCAAACTACCGTACTCTCTAGCAAAACCCTACTCCTATAGCCCAACACCCAACTCCCTAGCCCAACACCTACTTCCTAGCCCAACACCCCAACTCCCCAGCCCAACAACCTACTCCCCTAGCCCAACACCCTACTCCCTAGCCCAACACTCTACTCCCTAGCCCACACCCAACACTCTCTGCTGCCCTACTCCCTAGCCCAACACTCTACTCCCTAGCCCAACACTCTACTCCCTAGCCCAACAACACTCTACTACCCTAGCCCAACACACTCTACTCCCTAGCCCAACACCCTACTCCCTAGCCCAACACCCTACTCCCTAGCCCAACACCCAACCCTACTCCCCCACACCCTACTACTCCCTAGCCCAACCTACCCTACACCTACCCTAGCCCAACACCCTACTCCCTAGCCCAACACCCTACTCCCTAGCCCAACACCCTACTCCCTAGCCACACACCCTACTCCTAGCCCAACACCCTATACTTCCCTAGCCACGCCCAACACTCCCAACACCCTACACCCTCCCTAGCCCAACACTCTACTCCCTAGCCCAACACTCTACTCCCTAGCCCAACACCCAACACTCTACTCCCTAGCCCAACACCCAACACCCTACTCCCTAGCCCAACACTCTACTCCCTAGCACAACACCCTACTCCCTAGCCCAATACTCTACTCCCTAGCCCAACACTCTACTCCCTAGCCCAACAACCTACTCCCTAACCCAACACTCTACTCCCTAGCCCAACACCCAACACCCTACTCCCTAGCCCAACACCCTACTCCCTAGTCCAACACTCTACTCCCTAGCCCAACACTCTACTCCCTAGCCCAACACCCTACTCCCTAGCCCAACACCCTACTCCATAGCCCAACACCCTACTCCCTAGCCCAACACCCTACTAGCTCCCAACACCCTAGCCCAACACCCTACTCCCTAGCCCAACACTCTACTCCCTAGCCCAACACTCTACTACTCCCTAGCCCAACACTCTACTCCCTAGCCCAACACTCTACTCCCTAGGACAACACTCTACTCCCTAGCCCAACACTCTACTCCCTAGCCCAACACTCTACTCCCTAGGCCAACACCCTACTCCCTAGCCCAACACCCTACTCCCTAGCCTGACGCTCTACTCCCTAGCCCAACACCCTACTCCCTAGCCCAACGCCCTACTCCCTAGCCCAACGCCCTACTCCCTAGCCCAACACCCTACTCCCTAGCCCAACACCCTACTCCCTAGCCCAACACCCTACTCCCTAGCCCAACACCCTACTCCCTAGCCCAACACTCTACTCCCTAGGCCAACACTCTACTCCCTAGCCCAACACTCTACTCCCTAGCCCAACACTCTACTCCCTAGCCCAACACCCTACACCCTACTCCCTAGCCCAACACCCTACTCCCTAGCCCAACACCCTACACCCTAGCCCAACACCCTACTTCCTAGCCACACACCTTACTCCCTAGCCCAACACCATACTTCCTAGCCACACACCCTACTCTCTAGCCCAACACCCTACACCCAACACCCAACACCCTACTCCCAACAACCTACTTCCTAGCCCAACACCCAACTCCCCAGCCCAACAACCTACTCCCTAGCCCAACACTCTACTCCCTAGCCCAACACCCTACTCCCTAGCCCAACACTCTACTCCCTAGCCCAACACCCAACACCCTACTCCCTAGCCCAACACCCAACACCCTACTCCCTAGCCTAACACTCTACTCCCTAGCCCAACACTCTACTCCCTAGCCCAACACTCTACTCCCTAGCCCAACACCCAACACCCTACTCCCTAGCCCAACACCCTATTCCCTAGCCCAACACTCTACTCCCTAGCCCAACACCCAACACCCTACTCCCTAGCCCAACACCCTACTCCCTAGCCCAACACTCTACTCCCTAGCCCAATACTATACTCCCTAGCCCAACAACCTACTCCCTAGCCCAACACTCTACTCCCTAGCCCAACACCCAACTCCCTAGTCCAACACCCAACACCCTACTCCCTAGCCCAACACCCAACACTCTACTCCCTAGCCCAACACCCAACACCCTACTCCCTAGCCTAACACTCTACTCCCTAGCCCAACACTCTACTCCCTAGCCCAACACTCTACTCCCTAGCCCAACACTCTACTCCCTAGCCCAACACTCTACTCCCTAGCCCAACACCCTACTCCCTAGCCCAACACCCAACACCCTACTCCCTAGCCCAACACCCTACTCCCTAGCCCAATACTCTACTCCCTAGCCCAACAACCTACTCCCTAGCCCATCAACCTACTCCCTAGCCCAACAACCTACTCCCTAGCCCAACACTCTACTCCCTAGCCCAACACCCTACTCCCTAGCCCAACACTCTACTCCCTAGCCCAACACCCAACACCCTACTCCCTAGCCCAACACCCTACTCCCTAGCCCAACACCCTACTGCCTAGCCCAACACACCCTACTCCCTAGCCCAATACTCTACTCCCTAGCCCAATACTCTACTCCCTAGCCCAACAACCTACTCCCTAGCCCAACACTCTACTCCCTAGCCCAACACCCTACTCCCTAGCCCAACACCCTACTCCCTAGCCCAACACTCTACTCCCTAGCCCAACACCCTACTCCCTAGGCCAACACTCTACTCCTGAAGATCTGAGAGGATTGGATATAGATCTAAGCAATACGGTAATAGCTTTATCTTGACTTCTGATTGAGTGGAAATACTATATTGTCTGGGTCATCATACTATATTTCTTCCACCTATCCAATTCTCTCAGATCGTCATGTGTGTCTAGGGAGCAGGAACTAGGGGTCGATCTGGAATTCAGAAGCCTGGTTTTCCCTGGAAAATACTGTTCCTGTTACAGTAAATAAGCATGTGTGAGTTTTATCCCTGAACAGACTGGCATCGTTTGGCTGGCTTGAGTAAGCTGCTTCACTAACACACATTCACAGAGCACAGCATTGATTTCCCTATGGGAAATCTCTCTCTCGCTCTCTCTCTTTCTCCTCTGCTACTCTCTGCTGCATTGTTACGGCTCCTACTCTCTGCTGCATTGTTAGGAAATCCACTCTCTGCTGCATTGTTAGGGCTGCTACTCTCTGCTGCATTGTTAGGAAATCAACTCTCTGCTGCATTGTTAGGGCTGCTACTCTCTGCTGCATTGTTAGGGCTGCTACTCTCTGCTGCATTGTTAGGGCTGCTACTCTCTGCTGCATTGTTAGGGCTGCTACTCTCTGCTACATTGTTCAGACTGCTATCAATTTGGAAGAGCGAGAAAAACAAGCATGAGAGAGTGTTGTCTTTTGTATTGGTGGGTGAATGCCTTCCTTGGACTAATGTCTGTCTTATGTGCCAAGCAATTTCCTCAAGTGGTGGAGATTATGAGAGCAGGTGCACAGTACAGTGTCTGAGTGGTAACACTTAACATGACATGACATGACTTAACATAAGAGGTCATAGGAAATCTAAATAACTGATTTCTGGTTATGAAAACTGGCTTGATGCTGTCATGTCAAATTCAAAAGCTTACGCTAGCTATATATATACACCCCTGTATATAGCCTCCCTATTTTATTTTACTTCTGCTCTTTTTTCTCAACACTTTTTTGTTGTTGTTTTATTTTACTTTTTTATTAAAAAATAAATGCATTGTTGGTTAAGGGCTGTAAGTAAGCATTTCACGGTAATGTCTACACCTGTTGCATTCGGCGCATATGACAAATAACATTTGATTTGATTTGATTT
>JAGTTL010001118.1:0-17218 GCA_036851935.1 Coregonus suidteri
TGTGTAATTAACCACAACTAATCTATTCCTGTGTAATTAACCACAACTAATCTATTGATTAGTAATTAACCACAACTAATCTATTGATTAGTAATTAACCACAACTAATCTATTGATTAGTAATTAACCACAACTAATCTATTGATTAGTAATTAACCACAACAGATCTATTGATGTGTAATTAACCACAACTAATCTATTGATTAGTAATTAACCACAACAAATCTATTGATTAGTAATTAACCACAACTAATCTATTGATTAGTAATTAACCACAACTAATCTATTGATGTGTAATTAACCACAACGAATCTATTGATTAGTAATTAACCACAACTAATCTATTGATTAGTAATTAACCACAACTAATCTATTGATTAGTAATTAACCACAACTAATCTATTGATTAGTAATTAACCACAATGAATCTATTGATTAGTAATTAACCACAACTAATCTATTGATTAGTAATTAACCACAACAAATCTATTCCTGTGTAATTAACCACAACTAATCTATTGATTAGTAATTAACCACAACTAATCTATTGATTAGTAATTAACCACAACTAATCTATTGATTAGTAATTAACCACAACTAATCTATTGATTAGTAATTAACCACAACTAATCTATTGATTAGTAATTAACCACAACTAATCTATTGATTAGTAATTAACCACAACAAATCTATTGATGTGTAATTAACCACAACTAATGTATTCCTGTGTAATTAACCACAACTAATCTATTGATTAGTAATTAACCACAACTAATCTATTGATGTGTAATTAACCACAACTAATGTATTCCTGTGTAATTAACCACAACTAATCTATTGATTAGTAATTAACCACAACAAATCTATTGATGTGTAATGAACCACAACTAATGTATTCCTGTGTAATTAACCACAACAAATCTATTCCTGTGTAATTAACCACAACTAATCTATTGATGTGTAATTAACCACAACTAATCTATTCCTGTGTAATTAACCACAACTAATCTATTGATGTGTAATTAACCACAACTAATCTATTGATTAGTAATTAACCACAACTAATCTATTCCTGTGTAATTAACCACAACTAATCTATTCCTGTGTAATTAACCACAACTAATCTATTCCTGTGTAATTAACCACAACTAATCTATTCCTGTGTAATTAACCACAACTAATCTATTCCTGTGTAATTAACCACAACTAATCTATTCCTGTGTAATTAACCACAACTAATCTATTGATTAGTAATTAACCACAACTAATCTATTCCTGTGTAATTAACCACAACTAATCTATTCCTGTGTAATTAACCACAACTAATCTATTCCTGTGTAATTAACCACAACTAATCTATTCCTGTGTAATTAACCACAACTAATCTATTCCTGTGTAATTAACCACAACTAATCTATTCCTGTGTAATTAACCACAACTAATCTATTCCTGTGTAATTAACCACAACTAATCTATTCATTTACATTTACATTTTACATTTTAGTCATTTAGCAGACGCTCTTAACCAGAGCGACTTACAGGAGCAATTAGGGTTAAGTGCCTTGCTCAAGGGCACATTAACGTCATTTAGCAGACGCTCTTAGCCAGAGCGACTCACAAATTGGTGCGTTCACCCTATAGCCAGTGGGATAACTTTACAATTTGGGGGGGGGGGGGGGGGGGGGTTAGAAGGAATACTTTAGCCTATCCCAGGTATTCCTTAAAGAGGTGGGGTTTCAAATGTCTCCGGAAGGTGGTGAGTGACTCCGCTGTCCTGGCGTCGTGAGGGAGCTTGTTCCACCATTGGGGTGCCAGAGCAGCGAACAGTTTTTGACTGGGCTGAGCAGGAGCTGTGCTTCCGCAGAGGAAGGGGAGCCAGCAGGCCAGAGGTGGATGAACGCAATGTCCTCGTTTGGGTGTAGGGACTGATCAGAGCCTGAAGGTACAGGGGTGCCGTTCCCCTCACTGCTCCAAAGGCAAGCACCATGGTCTTGTAGCGGATGCGAGCTTCAATTGGAAGCCAGTGGAGTGTGCGGAGGAGGAGGGGGGTGACGTGAGAGAACTTGGGAAGGTTGAACACCAGACGGGCTGCGGCATTCTGGATGAGTTGTAGGGGTTTAATGGCACAGGCAGGGAGCCCAGCCAACAGCGAGTTGCAGTAGTCCAGACGGGAGATGACAAGTGCCTGGACCAGGACCTGCGCCGCTTCCTGTGTAAGGCAGGGTCGCACTCTCCGAATGTTGTAGAGCATGAACCTGCAGGAGCGGGTCACCGCCTTGATGTTGGCGGAGAACGACAGGGTGTTGTCCAGGGTCACGCCTAGGCTCTTCGCACTCTGGGAGGAGGACACAGCGGAGTTGTCTACCGTGATGGCGAGATCATGGAACGGGCAGTCCTTCCCCGGGAGGAAGAGCAGCTCCGTCTTGCCAGGGTTCAGCTTGAGGTGGTGATCCGTCATCCATACTGATATGTCTGCCAGACATGCAGAGATGCGATTCGCCACCTGGTTATCAGAAGGGGGAAAGGAGAAGATTAGTTGTGTATCGTCAGCGTAGCAATGATAGGAAAGGCCATGTGAGGATATGACAGAGCCAAGTGACTTGGTGTATAGGGAGAAAAGGAGAGGGCCCAAAACCGATCCCTGGGGGACACCAGTGGTGAGAGCACGTGGTGCGGAGACAGCTTCCCGCCACGCCACTTGGTAGGAGCGACCGGTCAG
Organism: Coregonus suidteri; assembly: GCA_036851935.1. Lineage (NCBI taxonomy): Eukaryota > Metazoa > Chordata > Actinopteri > Salmoniformes > Salmonidae > Coregonus > Coregonus suidteri. The sequence continues at coordinate 2,720 of JAGTTL010001118.1, forward strand.
GTAGGACGCAATCCAGGAGTGAGCCGCGCCGGAGATGCCCATTTCGGAGAGGGTGGAGAGGAGGATCTGATGGTTCACAGTATCAAAGGCAGCAGACAGGTCTAGAAGGACAAGAGCAGAGGAGAGAGAGTTAGCTTTAGCAGTGCGGAGAGTCTCTGTGACACAGAGAAGAGCAGTCTCAGTTGAATGACCAGTCCTGAAACCTGATTGGTTTGGATCAAGAAGGTCATTCTGAGAGAGATAGCAAGAGAGTTGGCTAAAGACGGCACGCTCAATAGTTTTGGAAAGAAAAGAAAGAAGGGATACTGGTCTGTAGTTGTTGACATCAGTGGGGTCGAGTGTTGGTTTTTTTGAGAAGGGGAGTAACTCTCGCTCTCTTGAAGACGGAAGGGACATGGCCAGCGGTCAAGGATGAGTTGATCAGCGAGGTGAGGTAGGGGAGAAGGTCACCGGAGATGGTCTGGAGAAGGGAGGAGGGGATGGGGTCAAGCGGGCAGGTTGTTGGGCGGCCTGCAGTCACAAGTCGCAGGATCTTATCTGGAGAGAGAGGGGAGAAAGAAGTCAAAGCATAGGGTAGGGCAGTGTGAGCAGGACCAGCAGTGTCATTAGACTTAACAAACAAGGATCGGATGTCGTCAACCTTCTTTTCAAAGTGGTTGACGAAGTCATCCACAGAGAGAGAGAGGAGGGGGGGGGGGGGGGGGGAGGGAGGATTCAGGAGGGAGGAAAATGTGGCAAAGAGCTTCCTAGGGTTAGAGGCAGATGCTTGGAATTTAGAGTGGTAGAAGGTGGCCTTAGCAGCAGAAACAGATGAAGAAAATGTAGAGAGGAGGGAGTGAAAAGATGCCAGGTCGGCAGGGAATTTAGTTTTTCTTCCATTTCCGCTCCGCAGCCCGGAGCTCTGTTCTGTGAGCTCGCAATGAGTCATCAAGCCACGGAGCTGGAGGGGAGGACCGAGCCGGCCGGGAGGATAGGGGACACAGAGAGTCAAAGGATGCAGAAAGGGAGGAGAGGAGGGTTGAGGAGGCAGAATCAGGAGATTGGAGGGAGAAGGATTGAGCAGAGGGAAGAGATGATAGGATGGAAGAGGAGAGAGTAGTGGGAGAGAGAGAGCGAAGGTTGCGGCGGCGCATTACCATCTGTGTAGGGGCAGAGTGAGTAGTGTGGGAGGAGAGTGAGAGAGAAAAGGAAACAAAGTAGTGGTCGGAGACTTGGAGGGGAGTTGCAGTGAGATTAGTAGAGGAGCAGCATCTAGTGAAGATGAGGTCAAGCGTATTGCCTGCCTTGTGAGTAGGGGGGGGACGGTGAGAGGGTGAGGTCAAAAGAGGAGAGGAGTGGGAAAGAAGGAGGCAGAGAGAAATGAGTCAAATGTGGACATAGGGAGGTTGAAATCCCCCAAAACTGTGAGGGGTGAGCCATCCTCAGGGAAGGAACTTATCAAGGCGTCAAGCTCATTGATGAACTCTCCAAGGGAACCTGGAGGGCGATAGATGACAAGGATATTAAGCTTAAATGGGCTAGTGACTGTGACAGCATGGAATTCAAATGAGGAGATAGACAGATGGGTTAGGGGAAAAATTGAGAATGTCCACTTGGGAGAGATGAGGATTCCTGTACCACCACCCCTCTGACCAGATGCTCTCGAGGTATGCGAGAACACATGGTCAGACGAGGAGAGATTAATTAACCACAACTAATCTATTGATTAGTAATTAACCACAACTAATCTATTCCTGTGTAATTAACCACAACTAATCTATTGATTAGTAATTAACCACAACTACTCTATTGATTAGTAATTAACCACAACTAATCTATTCCTGTGTAATTAACCACAACTAATCTATTCCTGTGTAATTAAACCACAACTAATCTATTCCTGTGTAATTAACCACAACTAATCTATTGATTAGTAATTAACCACAACTAATCTATTCCTGTGTAATTAACCACAACTAATCTATTGATTAGTAATTAACCACAACTAATCTATTCCTGTGTAATTAACCACAACTAATCTATTGATTAGTAATTAACCACAACTAATCTATTGATTAGTAATTAACCACAACTAATCTATTCCTGTGTAATTAACCACAACTAATCTATTGATTAGTAATTAACCACAACTAATCTATTGATGTGTAATTAACCACAACTAATCTATTGATTAGTAATTAACCACAACTAATCTATTCCTGTGTAATTAACCACAACTAATCTATTCCTGTGTAATTAACCACAACTAATCTATTCCTGTGTAATTAACCACAACTAATCTATTCCTGTGTAATTAACCACAACTAATGTATTGATTAGTAATTAACCACAACTAATCTATTCCTGTGTAATTAACCACAACTAATCTATTCCTGTGTAATTAACCACAACTAATCTATTCCTGTGTAATTAACCACAACTAATCTATTCCTGTGTAATTAACCACAACTAATCTATTCCTGTGTAATTAACCACAACTAATCTATTGATTAGTAATTAACCACAACTAATCTATTCCTGTGTAATTAACCACAACTAATCTATTGATTAGTAATTAACCACAACTACTCTATTGATTAGTAATTAACCACAACTAATCTATTCCTGTGTAATTAACCACAACTAATCTATTCCTGTGTAATTAACCACAACTAATCTATTCCTGTGTAATTTAACACACAACTAATCTATTGATTAGTAATTAACCACAACTAATCTATTCCTGTGTAATTAACCACAACTAATCTATTGATTAGTAATTAACCACAACTAATCTATTCCTGTGTAATTAACCACAACTAATCTATTGATTAGTAATTAACCACAACTAATCTATTGATTAGTAATTAACCACAACTAATCTATTCCTGTGTAATTAACCACAACTAATCTATTGATTAGTAATTAACCACAACTAATCTATTGATGTGTAATTAACCACAACTAATCTATTGATTAGTAATTAACCACAACTAATCTATTCCTGTGTAATTAACCACAACTAATCTATTGATTAGTAATTAACCACAACTAATCTATTCCTGTGTAATTAACCACAACTAATCTATTGATTAGTAATTAACCACAACTAATCTATTGATTAGTAATTAACCACAACTACTCTATTGATTAGTAATTAACCACAACTAATCTATTCCTGTGTAATTAACCACAACTAATCTATTCCTGTGTAATTAACCACAACTAATCTATTCCTGTGTAATTAACCACAACTAATCTATTGATTAGTAATTAACCACAACTAATCTATTCCTGTGTAATTAACCACAACTAATCTATTGATTAGTAATTAACCACAACTAATCTATTCCTGTGTAATTAACCACAACTAATCTATTGATTAGTAATTAACCACAACTAATCTATTGATTAGTAATTAACCACAACTAATCTATTCCTGTGTAATTAACCACAACTAATCTATTGATTAGTAATTAACCACAACTAATCTATTGATGTGTAATTAACCACAACTAATCTATTGATTAGTAATTAACCACAACTAATCTATTCCTGTGTAATTAACCACAACTAATCTATTCCTGTGTAATTAACCACAACTAATCTATTCCTGTGTAATTAACCACAACTAATCTATATTCCTGTGTAATTAACCACAACTAATGTATTGATTAGTAATTAACCACAACTAATCTATTCCTGTGTAATTAACCACAACTAATCTATTCCTGTGTAATTAACCACAACTAATCTATTCCTGTGTAATTAACCACAACTAATCTATTCCTGTGTAATTAACCACAACTAATCTATTCCTGTGTAATTAACCACAACTAATCTATTCCTGTGTAATTAACCACAACTAATCTATTGATTAGTAATTAACCACAACTAATCTATTCCTGTGTAATTAACCACAACTAATCTATTGATTAGTAATTAACCACAACTACTCTATTGATTAGTAATTAACCACAACTAATCTATTCCTGTGTAATTAACCACAACTAATCTATTCCTGTGTAATTAACCACAACTAATCTATTGATTAGTAATTAACCACAACTAATCTATTCCTGTGTAATTAACCACTACTAATCTATTGATTAGTAATTAACTACAACGAATCTATTGATGTGTAATTAACCACAACTAATGTATTGATTAGTAATTAACCACAACTAATCTATTGATTAGTAATTAACCACAACTAATCTATTCCTGTGTAATTAACCACAACTAATCTATTGATTAGTAATTAACCACAACTAATCTATTCCTGTGTAATTAACCACAACTAATCTATTGATTAGTAATTAACCACAACTAATCTATTCCTGTGTAATTAACCACAACTAATCTATTGATTAGTAATTAACCACAACTAATCTATTGATTAGTAATTAACCACAACTAATCTATTCCTGTGTAATTAACCACAACTAATCTATTGATTAGTAACTAACCACAACTAATCTATTGATGTGTAATTAACCACAACTAATCTATTAATTAGTAATTAACCACAACTAATCTATTCCTGTGTAATTAACCACAACTAATATATTGATTAGTAATTAACCACAACTAATCTATTCCTGTGTAATTAACCACAACTAATCTATTGATTAGTAATTAACCACAACTAATCTATTCCTGTGTAATTAACCACAACTAATCTATTCCTGTGTAATTAACCACAACTAATCTATTGATGTGTAATTAACCACTACTAATCTATTGATTAGTAATTAACCACAACTAATCTATTCCTGTGTAATTAACCACAACTAATCTATTCCTGTGTAATTCAGGCTCTAATCTATTCTGTATCCAGGCTGTAAGCCGGCCGCGACCGGGAGATTATGGGCGGCGCACAATTGCCCAGCGTCGTCCAGGGTAGGGGAGGGAATGGCCGGCAGGGATGTAGCTCAGTTGATAGAGCATGGCGTTTACGCCAGGGTTGTGGGTTAAAACAAATATATATGTATAACTATTGCTCTGGATAAGAGCGTCTGCTAAATGACTAAAATTAAAATGTATGTAATTAACCACAACTATCTTGATGTGTAATTAACCACTACTAATCTATTGATTAGTAATTAACCACAACTAATCTATTGATGTGTAATTAACCACAACTAATCTATTGATTAGTAATTAACCACAACTAATCTATTCCTGTGTAATTAACCACAACTAATCTATTGATTAGTAATTAACCACAACTAATCTATTCCTGTGTAATTAACCAAAACTAATCTATTCCTGTGTAATTAACCACAACTAATCTATTGATTAGTAATTAACCACAACTAATCTATTCCTGTGTAATTAACCACTACTAATCTATTGATTAGTAATTAACCACAACTAATCTATTCCTGTGTAATTAACCACAACTAATCTATTCCTGTGTAATTAACCACAACTAATCTATTGATTAGTAATTAACCACAACTAATCTATTGATTAGTAATTAACCACAACTAATCTATTGATGTGTAATTAACCACAACTAATGTATTGATTAGTAATTAACCACAACTAATCTATTGATTAGTAATTAACCACAACTAATCTATTCCTGTGTAATTAACCACTACTAATCTATTGATTAGTAATTAACTACAACGAATCTATTGATGTGTAATTAACCACAACTAATGTATTGATTAGTAATTAACCACAACTAATCTATTGATTAGTAATTAACCACAACTAATCTATTCCTGTGTAATTAACCACTACTAATCTATTGATTAGTAATGAACTACAACGAATCTGTTGATGTGTAATTAACCACTACTAATCTATTGATTAGTAATTAACCACAACTAATGTATTGATTAGTAATTAACCACAACTAATCTATTGATTAGTAATTAACCACTACTAATCTATTCCTGTGTAATTAACCACTACTAATCTATTGATTAGTAATTAACTACAACGAATCTATTGATTAGTAATTAACCACAACTAATGTATTGATTAGTAATTAACCACTACTAATCTATTGATTAGTAATTAACTACAACGAATCTATTGATATGTAATTAACCACAACTAATCTATTGATTAGTAATTAACCACAACTAATCTATTGATATGTAATTAACCACAACTAATGTATTGATTAGTAATTAACCACTACTAATCTATTGATTAGTAATTAACTACAACGAATCTATTGATATGTAATTAACCACAACTAATCTATTGATTAGTAATTAACCACAACTAATCTATTGATATGTAATTAACCACAACTAATCTATTGATTAGTAATTAACCACAACTAATCTATTCCTGTGTAATTAACCACTACTAATCTATTCCTGTGTAATTAACCACAACTAATCTATTGATTAGTAATTAACCACTACTAATCTATTGATTAGTAATTAACTACAACGAATCTATTGATGTGTAATTAACCACAACTAATCTATTCCTGTGTAATTAACCACAACTAATCTATTCCTGTGTAATTAACCACAACGAATCTATTGATATGTAATTAACCACAACTAATCTATTGATTAGTAATTAACCACAACTAATCTATTGATATGTAATTAACCACAACTAATCTATTGATTAGTAATTAACCACAACTAATCTATTCCTGTGTAATTAACCACTACTAATCTATTGATATGTAATTAACCACAACTAATCTATTGATTAGTAATTAACCACTACTAATGTATTCCTGTGTAATTAACCACTACTAATGTATTCCTGTGTCATGCAGGCCCAGACACAAGACATCGTCCCAACCATTGGCTTCAGCATAGAGAAGTTCAAGACATCAAGGTAATTCATGATGTCTATTTGTTTCAGAGACAATAATGGATGTATGTACGATGATCAAGATGTTCAAAACTATACCTTGAAGGTTGTGGGGGGAACATTGTCTTAACGTTACCAGTATCACCATATCCTTGGATGTGTCCCAAATGGGATCCTATTCCCAACATAGTGCCAAAGGATCTTCTCTCCAGTCTTCTTCTAAATCCATCTCTTCTCTCCAGTCTTCTTCTAAAGCCATCTCTTCTCTCCAGTCTTCTTCTAAAGCCATCTCTTCTCTCCAGTCTTCTTCTAAAGCCATCTCTTCTCTCCAGTCTTCTAAAGCCATCTCTTCTCTCCAGTCTTCTTCTAAAGCCATCTCTTCTCTCCAGTCTTCTAAAGCCATCTCTTCTCTCCAGTCTTCTTCTAAAGCCATCTCTTCTCTCCAGTCTTCTTCTAAAGCCATCTCTTCTCTCCAGTCTTCTTCTAAAGCCATCTCTTCTCTCCAGTCTTCTTCTAAAGCCATCTCTTCTCTCCAGTCTTCTTCTAAAGCCATCTCTTCTCTCCAGTCTTCTAAAGCCATCTCTTCTCTCCAGTCTTCTTCTAAAGCCATCTCTTCTCTCCAGTCTTCTTCTAAATCCATCTCTTCTCTCCAGTCTTCTTCTAAAGCCATCTCTTCTCTCCAGTCTTCTTCTAAAGCCATCTCTTCTCTCCAGTCTTCTTCTAAAGCCATCTCTTCTCTCCAGTCTTCTAAAGCCATCTCTCTCTCTCCAGTCTTCTTCTAAATCCATCTCTTCTCTCCAGTCTTCTTCTAAAGCCGTCTCTCTTCTCTCCAGTCTTCTTCTAAATCCATCTCTTCTCTCCAGTCTTCTTCTAAATCCATCTCTTCTCTCCAGTCTTCTTCTAAAGCCGTCTCTTCTCTCCAGTCTTCTTCTAAAGCCATCTCTTCTCTCCAGTCTTCTTCTAAAGCCATCTCTTCTCTCCAGTCTTCTTCTAAAGCCATCTCTTCTCTCCAGTCTTCTTCTAAATCCATCTCTTCTCTCCAGTCTTCTTCTAAAGCCATCTCTTCTCTCCAGTCTTCTTCTAAATCCATCTCTTCTCTCCAGTCTTCTTCTAAAGCCATCTCTTCTCTCCAGTCTTTTTCTAAAGCCATCTCTTCTCTCCAGTCTTCTAAAGCCATCTCTTCTCTCCAGTCTTCTAAATCCATCTCTTCTCTCCAGTCTTCTTCTAAAGCCATCTCTTCTCTCCAGTCTTCTTCTAAAGCCATCTCTTCTCTCCAGTCTTCTTCTAAATCCATCTCTTCTCTCCAGTCTTCTTCTAAAGCCATCTCTTCTCTCCAGTCTTCTTCTAAAGCCATCTCTTCTCTCCAGTCTTCTTCTAAAGCCATCTCTTCTCTCCAGTCTTCTTCTAAAGCCATCTCTTCTCTCCAGTCTTCTTCTAAAGCCATCTCTTCTCTCCAGTCTTCTTCTAAAGCCATCTCTTCTCTCCAGTCTTCTTCTAAATCCATCTCTTCTCTCCAGTCTTCTTCTAAATCCATCTCTTCTCTCCAGTCTTCTTCTAAAGCCATCTCTTCTCTCCAGTCTTCTTCTAAATCCATCTCTTCTCTCCAGTCTTCTTCTAAAGCCATCTCTTCTCTCCAGTCTTCTTCTAAAGCCATATCTTCTCTCCAGTCTTCTTCTAAAGCCATCTCTTCTCTCCAGTCTTCTTCTAAAGCCATCTCTTCTCTCCAGTCTTCTTCTAAAGCCATCTCTTCTCTCCAGTCTTCTTCTAAAGCCATCTCTTCTCTCCAGTCTTCTTCTAAATCCACCTCTTCTCTCCAGTCTTCTTCTAAATCCATCTCTTCTCTCCAGTCTTCTTCTAAATCCATCTCTTCTCTCCAGTCTTCTTCTAAATCCATCTCTTCTCTCCAGTCTTCTTCTAAAGCCATCTCTTCTCTCCAGTCTTCTTCTAAATCCATCTCTTCTCTCCAGTCTTCTTCTAAAGCCGTCTCTTCTCTCCAGTCTTCTTCTAAAGCCATCTCTTCTCTCCAGTCTTCTTCTAAAGCCATCTCTTCTCTCCAGTCTTCTTCTAAAGCCATCTCTTCTCTCCAGTCTTCTTCTAAAGCCGTCTCTTCTCTCCAGTCTTCTTCTAAATCCATCTCTTCTCTCCAGTCTTCTTCTAAATCCATCTCTTCTCTCCAGTCTTCTTCTAAAGCCATCTCTTCTCTCCAGTCTTCTTCTAAAGCCATCTCTTCTCCTCCAGTCTTCTTCTAAAGCCATCTCTTCTCTCCAGTCTTCTTCTAAAGCCATCTCTTCTCTCCAGTCTTCTTCTAAAGCCATCTCTTCTCTCCAGTCTTCTTCTAAAGCCATCTCTTCTCTCCAGTCTTCTTCTAAATCCATCTCTTCTCTCCAGTCTTCTTCTAAATCCATCTCTTCTCTCCAGTCTTCTTCTAAAGCCATCTCTTCTCTCCAGTCTTCTTCTAAATCCATCTCTTCTCTCCAGTCTTCTTCTAAAGCCATCTCTTCTCTCCAGTCTTCTTCTAAAGCCATATCTTCTCTCCAGTCTTCTTCTAAAGCCATCTCTTCTCTCCAGTCTTCTTCTAAAGCCATCTCTTCTCTCCAGTCTTCTTCTAAAGCCATCTCTTCTCTCCAGTCTTATACACTTCTCAACCAGCCATCTCTTCTCTCCAGTCTTCTTCTAAATCCACCTCTTCTCTCCAGTCTTCTTCTAAATCCATCTCTTCCTCTCCAGTCTTCTTCTAAATCCATCTCTTCTCTCCAGTCTTCTTCTAAATCCATCTCTTCTCTCCAGTCTTCTTCTAAAGCCATCTCTTCTCTCCAGTCTTCTTCTAAATCCATCTCTTCTCTCCAGTCTTCTTCTAAAGCCGTCTCTTCTCTCCAGTCTTCTTCTAAAGCCATCTCTTCTCTCCAGTCTTCTTCTAAAGCCATCTCTTCTCTCCAGTCTTCTTCTAAAGCCATCTCTTCTCTCCAGTCTTCTTCTAAAGCCGTCTCTTCTCTCCAGTCTTCTTCTAAATCCATCTCTTCTCTCCAGTCTTCTTCTAAATCCATCTCTTCTCTCCAGTCTGTCCTTCACAGTGTTCGACATGTCTGGCCAAGGGAGATACAGGAACCTCTGGGAGCATTACTACAAGTGAGTCTGTTCACACACACACACACACACACACACACACACACACACACACACACACACACATACAGTGATAAACACACACACACACACACAGACACACACACACACACACACACACACACATACAGTGATAAACACACACACACACACACAGACACACACAGTGATACACACACACACACACACACACACACAGACACACATAATGGTAGTGAATCATGTTGACCCTTTACCCCTCTCCCCCCCAGGGAGGGTCAAGCCATCATCTTCGTGGTGGACAGTGGAGACAAGTTGAGGATGGTGGTGGCTAAAGAAGCACTGGATACGCTCCTCAACCACCCAGGTGAATCATCCTCCACATTATCTCCTCAACCACCCAGGTGAATCATCCTCCACATTATACACTCCTCAACCACCCAGGTGAATCATCCTCCACATTATACACTCCTCAACCACCCAGGTGAATCATCCTCAACCACCCAGGTGAACATCCTCCACATTATACACTCCTCAACCACCCAGGTGAATCACCCTACACATTATACGCTCCTCAACCACCCAGGTGAATCATCCTCCACATTATACACCCTCCTCCACCACCCAGGTGAATCATCCTCCACATTATACGCTCCTCAACCACCCAGGTGAATCATCCTCCACATTATACGCTCCTCAACCACCCAGGTGAATCATCCTCCACATTATACGCTCCTCAACCACCCAGGTGAATCATCCTCCACATTATACACTCCTCAACCACCCAGGTGAATCATCCTCCACATTATACGCTCCTCAACCACCCAGGTGAATCATCCTCCACATTATACGCTCCTCAACCACCCAGGTGAATCATCCTCCACATTATACGCTCCTCAACCACCCAGGTGAATCATCCTCCACATTATACGCTCCTCAACCACCCAGGTGAATCATCCTCCACATTATACACTCCTCAACCACCCAGGTGAATCATCCTCCATTATACACTCCACATTATAAGCTCCTCAACCACCCAGGTGAATCATACCTCCACATTCATTTGAACGCTTACCAACCACCCAGGTGAATCACCCTCCACATTATGAACGCTCCTCAACCACCCAGGTGAATCATCCTCCACATTATACACTCCTCAACCATCCAGGTGAATCATTCTACACATTGGTTCATATAGACTGGATACACTCCTCAACCATCCAGCCAAGACTTACCAACACATATAATTTTAACCGAGACTTACCAACACGTATAATTTGAACCAAGACTTACCAACACGTATCATTTGAACCAAGCCAAGACTAACTAACACATATCATCATTTTTGAACTAAGACTTACCAACACGTATCATTTGAACCAAGACTAACCAACACGTATCATTTGAACCAAGACTTACCAACACGTATCATTTGAACCAAGACTAACCAACACGTATCATTTGAACCAAGACTTACCAACACGTATCATTTGAACCAAGACTAACCAACACGTATCATTTGAACCAAGACTTACCAACACGTATCATTTGAACCAAGACTAACCAACACGTATCATTTGAACCAAGACTTACCAACACGTATCATTTGAACCAAGCCAAGACTAACCAACACGTATCATTTGAACCAAGACTAACCAACACATATCATTTGAACCAAGCCAAGACTAGCTAACACGTATCAATTATGGGGTATTGTGTGTAGGCCAGTGACAGACAATCTGAATTGAATCCATTTTAAATTCAGGCTGTAACACGACTTTCTGAAGGCGCTGTTTGTGTCTGTCCCTGACGTCTAACCTGGTCCATCTAGACATCAAGCACCGGCGGATCCCCCTGCTGTTCTTTGCCAACAAGATGGACGTGAGAGACGCCCTGTCTTCAGTCAAGGTCTCCCAGCTACTCTGTCTGGAGAACGTCAAGGACAAGCCCTGGCACATCTGGTAGGTGGACTAGTTATTTGCACCCACAATCCATGTTAGCACACATTCCATATGTTTCTAGACCTGGACCAGATTTCATAGGGTCTGTTTTGTCCAACCTCCAGAACAGGCCTTTTTTATACGACAAAACCCCTGCCCTTTTCCAATCGTTGTCGAAGCGTTGGGTCCATCGCTGACTTGCTCTTTCGTGTCTGTTTCAGTGCCAGTGACGCTGTGAAAGGAGAGGGCTTACAAGAAGGGGTTGATTGGCTGCAAGGTATGGCAGACATTCCACACTCTCACGGTTTCTCTCAGCTCGCTAAATGTATCTGATTGTTTTACCATAGTTACGTGATGCGCGGAAACCGTAGCTTCATTAAATCGTGGTTTATTTTCCATTTGACTTCATCTATAGATGAAATGTCGCTGTGAGTATTTGATGTCTGTAGTGTTTGTTTTTAGTGCAAGTAGAATGTCTGCTGACCTGTAGCCGACTAAGCAGTAGAAACCCCCATAAGGTCCTTTAGTCAATGTCGTCCCAGTCGTCTCCCTTTTGGGTCAACGTTCCCCTCTGCCTGTATGTGACGTGTCTTTTAGATCCCTATAAACCTTCATAGCTCCTCTATGACCTCTTATAACCCTTCCCCCCTCTTGGAGAACCAAATTGAGATCTGATTGTCCTCCATTTTTTTTTTTATCCAGATCAAATCAGAACGATGAGAACGTGAGAGGTTGAGAGAACATCGTCTGGGTGGCGTCATGGCAACACTGGAGTCCTCCGGGCGTTGACCCCCATGGTGTAAATCCTCAACATGCCCCCCCCCACCACCACCACCCACCCGCCACCCGCCACCCACCCCACCCCCACCGCCGCCGCCGCCACCACCACCACCACCACCACCACCGCCACCACCACCACCACCACGCGCCTCAGAAGAGTTGGAGCCAGCTATGACCTCCAACCTTTAAACATCAACCAGTCTGGGTGAAGGACTAGTCTTAGAAACAGCTCCTGGAAATAGATAGTCATTCTTTTTTCAGATCATTCACGGATCTTGCCTCCAATTCCTCTTTTTTACCCTCATTTCAAATGACACTCCCAATAATCCTGTTTTACATGAAGCATTGTTAAGTTTTTGACTGATATATTACGGTAATGTTTTTGACTGATATATTACGGTAATGTTTTTGACTGATATATTACGGTAATGTTTTTGACTGATATATTACAGTAATGTTTTTGACTGATATATTACGGTAATGTTTTTGACTGATATATTACGGTAATGTTTTTGACTGATATATTACGGTAATGTTTTTGACTGATATATTACGGTAATGTTTTTGACTGATATATTACAGTAATGTTTTTGACTGATATATTACGGTAATGTTTTTGACTGATATATTACGGTAATGTTTTTGACTGATATATTACGGTAATGTTTTTGACTGATATATTACAGTAATGTTTTTTGACTGATATATTACAGTAATGTTTTTGACTGATATATTACGGTAATGTTTTTGACTGATATATTACGGTAATGTTTTTGACTGGTATATTACGGTAATTTTTTGACTGATATATTACAGTAATGTTTTTGACTGATATATTACAGTAATGTTTTTGACTGATATATTACAGTAATGTTTTTGACTGATATATTACGGTAATGTTTTTGACTGATATATTACAGTAATGTTTTTGACTGATATATTACAGTAATGTTTTTTGACTGATATATTACAGTAATGTTTTTTTGACTGATATATTACGGTAATGTTTTTGACTGATATATTACGGTAATGTTTTTGACTGATATATTACAGTAATGTTTTTTGACTGATATATTACAGTAATGTTTTGACTGATATATTACAGTAATGTTTTTGACTTTTTACAGTAATGTTTTTGACTGATATATTACGGTAATGTTTTTGACTGATATATTACGGTAATGTTTTTGACTGATATATTACAGTAATGTTTTTTGACTGATATATTACAGTAATGTTTTTGACTGATATATTACAGTATGTTTTTTTGACTGATATATTACAGTAATGTTTTTTAAATAAATAAAGTATAATTTTTGACCATTTAGCAGACGCTTTTATCCAAAGCGACTTACAGTCATGCGTGCATACATTTTTGTGAATTTTAGACTGATATATTACAGTAATGTTTTTGACTGATATATTACAGTAATGTTTTTGACTGATATATTACAGTAATGTTTTTGACTGATATATTACAGTAATGTTTTTGACTGATATATTACAGTAATGTTTTTTGACTGATATATTACAGTAATGTTTTTTGACTGATATATTACAGTAAAGTTTTTTGACTGATATATTACAGTAATGTTTTTTGACTGATATATTACGGTAATGTTTTAGACTGATATACTACAGTAATGTTTTTGACTGATATATTACAGTAATGTTTTTGACTGATATATTACAGTAATGTTTTTGACTGATATATTACAGTAATGTTTTTTGACTGATATATTACTGTAATGTTTTTGACTGATATATTACAGTAATGTTTTTTGACTGATATATTACGGTAATGTTTTTGACTGATATACTACAGTAATGTTTTTGACTGATATATTACAGTAAAGTTTTTGACTGATATATTACAGTAATGTTTTTTGACTGATAT
>JAGTTL010001119.1:0-17150 GCA_036851935.1 Coregonus suidteri
GTTTTTCCAGGCACAATTTGTCCACCCCCCAAAATGTGTTTGGGGCAGTGAAGGGTTACAGGTTTTTTAAATTTTGGGGTTTTGCTCCAGCCCTTTTGGATTTTTAGGGTAAAAACGTTTTTATAAATTTTGGGAAAAAGGACAAAAAATTTTAAAAGTTTATTTGGGTTTTAAATTTTTGAGAAAGGGTTTGCATTTTTTTTGTTTTTAGCCCCCCTTTTTAACTTCTCACTCATTTTTATTCATGATTTATTCATTTTTTTTTTCAAACCAAAGGCAAACATCAGGATTACTTTTTTTTATTGGTTTTGAAACATTTATTAACCCACTTTGGGGGGGAAAATGACAACCCCCAAAGGGTTAAACGTGTTTGGTTTTTAAAATGATTTGGGGCTCTTTTTTTCAGGCCCGTCAGGCTGTCCCAGTCACAAAAAGGAAGGCTTGGGTTTTTCTGGTCTTTAGGGTTGGGAAATTTTAAACCCCCCCCCACCGGAGGAGAAGGTTGGGGGGGGGATCGGGGGTAACAATGGGGGGGGCCTTTAAAGGGTTCAGGGGGTTTAAAACTGCTCTCTGCCGGGGATGGGGAAAACCCCACTGGGAAAATGGGGGACCTTTTGAGGTTTTAGTATTCCTGTAGTTTGGGCAACAAATGATAACTGTTCACCAGAAACCACATTTTGTTTACAGGGGACACAAAAGTCCCACCCTAAAGTGTTTTGGGCATCAATGAAAAATTACAGTTTTAAATTTGGTTTTTATTTTCTTTCCCGATTTTGGGGTTTTTGGGGATTTGAAAGGTTTAAAATTAGGCCCAAAAGAAAAGAATGTCACCCTTTTTTTTTTGAGGATATTTTTATTTCATATCTGTTTTACCGTTTAGATACGAAAGCAAATTTATGTTTTTCTAGTTTCCCAAATTTTAAAAAAGAAATCGTAATTTTTTTGGACCCAAAATTTAATTTTTTGTTTAATTTAAATTTAGGGATTTGGTCCCAAAATTCCCTTTTCCTGCTTTATTTCATCAAGCTTGTTTTCTACAAACTTTGGAAAAAAGCATTTTGCAGGGTTTTTTCTTTTGGGTTTGGGTTTTTAGAGATGTTTTTCCCAATTTGAAACTGAAAAAGTGAACAATGTCCCGTCAATTTGGGGGTTTACCTTTTTACTTGTTTTTGTCAGTAAGGGAAAAGAAGATTTTTGAAAACTTCTACATCATGTTTCCCCCTTTTTGGGTCTGGGGGCCATTATGTTGAGCCAGGGGTGTTTCATTCTATGTTTGTATTTTTTGTTGGCCCCCAGTGATTTCCCCAATTTAAAGGCCCCAAAGAAAGGGCAGTGGGGGCCCGGGGGTTTTTCTGAATGGGGGGCCATATTTAAAAATGGGGTCTTTTTCCCCTTTTTGGTTTTTGGGTTTTTTTTGTATTTGGTTTGTGTGAAACCAAAAAAAAAAAACCCTTAAAGCGTTTTTGTTTTGGTTTTAATTGTGACATTTTGTTTAATAAATATGTTCACCTTTAAAAGCTGGGCCCTTTTGGGTTTCCCCCCTGACGATTGGTGGACAGGAAAAAAACCAAACCCGAAAACGCCAAAGAAATCCCCTAGTGAGGAGCAAAAAAAGGGGGTGGGGGGGAACTTGGGAGCAATGGAGGAAGAGCTTCGACTGGGTCAAAATATTGGGGGGCTGAAAAGGGGGAAAAGGGGGGAGTTGGAGGCCCCCAAAAGGAAGGAAGAGGGGGAGGGGTTGGGGCCGAGGGGCTATAGGGGGGCCTTTGGGCCCCCGGGGGGGGAGGGGAGACCCCCCCCCGGGAAAATTTTTTTTAAGGGGGGGGGGGGGGTCCCCGAAGTTTGGGGGGGGGCAAAACAGGGGAAACGGGGCAAAAAAGGGTAAAATTAAAAAGCCGGTCCAACCCCCCGGGTTGGGGCCCCGGAAAAGGAAAAACCGGCCCGGTTTTCCCCGGGAGGTAGAGGGGGGGGCCAAGGGGGCACCTCCCCGGTTTTACCAGGGGAAGGAGGTGAGGGGGCACGGCGGGAGGGGGTAAATGGGGGTGTGTTGCCCGCCCGGGGGGCCCCGTTCCTGATCCCCACGTTTTGGGCCTTTTGTTTGGTTTTTGTGTTTTTCCCAAGTACGGTTTCCCGGCCCGGGTTTCCCGCCACTTAGCACCAAGTGGCATGGTTTCGAGTGTTTTAGGGCCCCTTTTGCGGGCCCCGGTTTTTTTTCCCGCTCCCCCCACCCAAATCAGGGTTGTTCCCCGCCCTCCCTCCCCGCCCCGGGGCCGGGACCCTTTTTCCCTTTTTTTCCCCCCCCCCGCCCTCAAGCCTACGGGGGTGCGTCGCCAGCCCAGCCCGGCCTGTCCCCGCCCCAGACCAAGCCCCCGGCGTGCGTTTTGTTCAGTGGGGGGAAAGGGCCCCTTCCTTTCCCCCACGCACCAAAACCAGGGGAGGTTTTTTTCATCCCCCCCCCCCCCCGGGCCGCCCCCCCCCCGGGCCCGGGTTCCCAACCCCCCCCCTCCCCGCAAACCCAAAGGCCCCGGGGGGGTTGCCCTTTCCTCCCCCGGGGCCAAATTCCCCCCCCCCTTCCTGCCCCCGAACCCCAAGGGCCCAAGGGGTGCGTCCCCCCAGCCCCGCCCGGGCCCCCGTCCCGGCCCCCCACGCCCCCAAGGGTACGGCGTGCGTTTTGGCCCCGGGCCCGGTAAAAAGGCCCCTTTTCCCCCTCCACCCCAACCAAGCCAGGGGTGCGCCCTTGTCCCGCCTGGTAAAGGGCCCGTTTCCCCCCTCCCCGCCAAAACCAAAAAAAAACCCAGGGGTTGGGGGGAAGGCCCCGGGCGTCAGTCCAGCACAAACCCTTTTCCTTTGGGGCACCGGTGCCCCGGGGAAAAGGGCCCGGTTTTAAAATGCCCCCACTACGGGGGGTGAAGCCCATTTCCCCTCCACCCCGTTTTTTGGGAGTCCAAACTCCCCGGGCCGCAGGGCCAGACCCGGGGCCCCGGGGGGTACTTTGGGGGGGGTTTAAAAAAGAAGGAAGGGGGGACAGGCCCGGAGCCGGAAATCCGCCGCCAAAGGGGGAGGCCCCCCCCGGCCCCCCCTGTTTTGTTTAGTTGAGGGGGCTGGTCGCAGTCCGCGCCTTTTAGGGGGGGGTTAGGGGTAGTACGGTACGTTTTACACGGGGGGGGGTAGGGGGGTACGGGGTGGGTACTGTCACACCGTGCTCTTTTGGGGACTTCATTATGTTGAGCCAGGTGGGTGTATGTTCCATTGCTAATGTGTTGTATTTCTATGTTGGCCCTGGTGACTCCCCCAATCAGAGGTCAACGAGTGTCAGCTGGTGCCTGGGTGTGTTCTATTGGGGAGCCAATAATTTTAAACTGTGTCTTCCCTTTTGTGGTGTGGGGTTTTTGCTCGTATTTGGTTTGTGTGAAAAACCGTAGACATCAGTTCTCGTTCTGTTGTTTTTCGATCGTGTGATTCATTCGTTTACTTAAATATGTCACCCTCAACGCTGCGCTTTGGGTCTCTCCCTGAACGATTCGTGACAATCATAGGATGCTACCATGATAGAATAATTCATGAATGAATCGTGATGACTGATGATGAATGAGAAAGAGGTACAGAGGGAACAAGGGATCATACCCCCCTATGTTATTGGTGGGTAATGGTGAGAGGTAGCATGTTTGTTGTAGCCTCTGTAAATTCTCACTCATTATATTCATGATTCATTTCATGATTTTTTTAACCATGGCATATCAGGATAATTTGTGAGTGTTTAGAAACCTGTATCTACTCAATATAGACAGAAAAGTGAAAAATTTACTCCAGTCATCATCCACCATCAGTTACTATCCGGGCAAAAAATAAAACAAAAACAAACTTGCAAATGCAAAAACCAACAAGTTTTACAAAACCAAATACTTCAACTTTGACTACTTTAATTAATACACTATAAAGTGAATTGGTAAGCATACTTAGACTTCTTCACATAGGGGGGGGACTATGAGACATTGAAGTGCTTTTCAATTGTCTAAACGGTGTGAAACAGATAGTATTAAAATAACCCTCAAATAAAAGGTGAACTTATAATACTGTCACTCCATATGATGAAAACATTTGATCTAACCAATCCAAATGCTGTAGTATAGGAAGCCACCACTACCAAATGTTAGCTTCCTGTCAAACTAGATATTGGTTGTGGACTGTATAACTCAATACAAATCTTCTAAATCGATTTACCTCACTGTCTGTCCTTTTGACTTGATTACTGCTTTTTAAACTCTCTGGTCAGTAGTCTACTCAATGATTCGTACATAGATTTTTCTCCTATAACACACAATATTATGATAAATTTTGCCATTTCTAATAAGCTACATTAATTTATGGAATAGATATGGAGGTTTCAGGACACTGATATAATCTGAACTGATGGAATGATGTTGAACAAAAATACTTCCGGCTATTTTCACCACCAAAAAAAAATAGCCAGTGTGGTTTAAATAGGTTTTACTCTTTGGCAGGCTGTAAGGGCTGGTCTAGTCACAGAGGAAGGGGTGTGCTTCCTCTGGCTTCACGCTCTTGAAGTCAAAACCCCCTCACCCTAAGAGAAGCTGGATCCTGAGTAACAATGGACCTGACAGGATTCAGGAGGAAGCTGCCTCTTGCTGGACTGGGGAATATCTCCCCCAACGGAAACTGGAGACTCTGACGGGTCAGTATTCCTGTAGTGGTCTTCAAGTGATAAACTGTTCAACAGATCCACTGTGTTTACCAGGCAACATAGTCCACACCATATTGTTTGGACAGTGAAGCCTACAGTTCTACAATTTGGTTGCTATGCCCCAGCAATTTAGATTTGAGATAAAAATAAACGCTTAAGATTAGGTGGACTGTACAGAATGCAACTTTTATTTGATGTCTAATGGTGAGAGGTTAGAGTTTTGTTGTGTAGCTCTGTAACTTGCTCATTCATCATTGTTAATGATTCCATTTCATGATTTTTCATATTTATGGCAATCACAGGATTCATTAGTGTGTGTTTAGAAACTGTTAATTACTCACTTAGACAGAAATTTACTCCAATCCATCATCCACCATCAGTTACTTCTCGGGCAAATATCATAACCAAAACCACAAACCAAGACAATCTGCAAATGCAACAACGAGTTTTGGGACGAAATACTAAACTTTATAAAGTTTTCGACTACGCTTTATACACTATAAGTGAATATTTGTTTGTGTTTGTCAGAATAACTTAGGACGTTTTCTTCAAATGGGGGGAATAGGATGGGGGATTTGAATAGATACATAAAGTGCTTTTATTTTTGTAAATGGTGGTGTGTGTGATGATTGAAAGGAAAAGATATGTATGAAAATACCCTCAAAAATTAAAAGGTGACATTATTATACTGTCAACTCATATGAAAACATTTGATCTCAATCCAAAATGCTGGAGTATAGGAGCCACATTTTTAAAAAGGTAGCTTTCACTGTTCAAACTAGATATGGTGTGGACTGTATACTCAATTCACCATCTAAATCTGATACCTCACTGTCTGTCTTTGACGGATATGCTTTCTTAAATGCTCTGGTCAGTCTACTCAATATTTGTAATTTTATTTTTCTCTTATACAAGGCAATAAATACTTTGATAATTGTCATTTCTTAATAATGATAATTCATTTATGAATAGATATGGGCAGGTTTCAGGGACACTGATATATCTGAATACTGAAAAAGATATTACTGACACTATTTTTCCCACCAAAGAATAGGCAGTGTGGTTTTAATATGGATTTGACCTTCGCAGGCTGTCAGGCCGTTAGTCCCAGAGGAAGGCTGTGCTTTCTCTGGTCTCAGCTCTGACTTGAAGTCCAAAACCCCTCACACCTGAGAGAGCTGGATCTGAGAGTAACACTGAAATGAAGGATTCAGGAGTGAAGCTGCTCTATGCTGGACTGGGGATCCCCACGGTAAAAACTGGGAGGACTCTGAGGGGGTGTTTTTTTTTCAGGTTTATTCCTGTTAGTTGAGTCAACAAAGTGCCCAAGTGATAACTGATCCACCGATTCCAAACATGTGTTTTTTTACCAGGAACACATAGTTTCCACACCATATGTGTTTGGACAGTGAAGCTTTACAGTTTTTACATTTGGTTTCTATACTTCATATTTGGGATTTGAGATAAAACGTTTCATAAGGTGGACCTGTACAGAATGTAAACCTTTATTTGTGTTGAATGGTGGAAAGGTTCAGCTGTTTGTTGTGTAGCTCTGTACTTTCTCATGCATTTATATTCATGATTCATAATTTTTTTTTCTTAATTATGGGTATCATTTAGGATTTATAATAGTGTTTAGAAACATTGTTATATACTCACTTAACAGAAAATTACTCCAGAAAATTACTTCCGTCCATTCAGCACCATTTCAAATTACTATGACAAAAACATAATCCCAAAACACAACCAAAACAAACTGCAAATGCAACCAACGCAGTTTGGACCCAAAAATACTCAACTTGAACTACTTTGATACACTATAAGTGAATTGGTCAGAACCTTATGGACTTCTTCAAATAGGGGACTAGATCATAAAGCGCTTTTCATTTCTAAATGGTGAAACAGATATGTTATTTTAAAAATACCCCTCAAATAAAAAAATGTGACATTATATACTGTCATCTCATATAAAACATTTGGTCTCAAATCCGAAATGGCTGGAGTATAGAGCACTGTCAAATTAGATAGGTTGGGACTGTATAATCAATGCAATCTAAATCTGAATTACCTCACTGTCTGTATTTTTGACTGGATTATGCTTTTTAAACTGACTTGGCTCCAGTCTAACTCAAATATTTGTACTATACATTGTTTCTCTCAAGTAAAACAATATTTTGATTTTTTTTTTCTAATGATTATTAATATATATGGCAGGTTCTTTCAGGTACACCTGGTATCAAAATGAAATGTTGAAAAAATCAAAACTGCACATTTTCCCCACCAAAGAATAAGCAGGGTGATTTAATATTATTTGGGCCTCTTTGCAGGCTGTCAGGGCGTCTAGTCACAGAGGAAGGCTGTTCTTCTCTGCGTCTCAGCTCTATGAAGTCAAACCCCTCACCCACACCTGAGAGAGCGGACCTGAAGCTACAATCCACACCAGGAGACTCAGGAGGTCAGTATGCCTCTCTGCTGGACTGGAGGATCCACATGCAGACTGAGGAAACTCACGTATGTGAGAGGTTTTATGTCAATGTCTATCTCAGACATGTTTGGTTATCTGGCTAGTTAAGACAAACATTTGACCACCACTTGGGACTAAGTTATATAAAGACTGTGTGTGTTGGGTGTGTGGTGTGCGGTTGTGTGTGTTGTGTGTGTGTGTGTGGTGTGGTGTGTGTGTATGTCCTGTGGGTGTTCACAGTGTGGGTGTGTTTGTGTGTCCCAGTTGTGTGGTGTGGTGTGTGTGTGTGTGTATGTCTCAGTGTGTGTTGTGTGCTGAGGCCGTGGTGTGTCTGTCCCAAATTAGCCACACCCCATAAATAACCCCTCTATGGGGGGGTATAAAGTAGTTAGCATAGTAGTGTTGATGCAGGACCCTGCTCTATTCTAACCCTGCCCCATGCCAACCGTCCTGAAAGACGGCGCCAAAAGGTTGTTATCCACAAAAGTCCCTAACAAACCCACACTACGTGGACTCCTGGCTTATTATACATCCTGCCGTCTCCCTCCCCCGCCTTCCGACAAAAAAAGAAAATCCCAGGTGTCACAAAAACCCCACTCACCCCCAGAAGCGGCAACAACTTAACAACGACTAAACCACCCCCAGCCCCTACAAAAAAACATCCTTCACCAAAAACAACAACACCTACAACTACAGACTTTATGTCTAATACAACAAAAATAAGCGATTAAAAGTAACACGTTTCGCAAAAAGAAAGTAAAAAAACCCTGTAAAAACCTCTAAAAAAGTCCTTAAAAGCAGCAAAAAACAAAAAAAATCCCCCCGGTTAAAAAAAAAAAAAAAAATCTACAAAAAAATTCTACAAAAAAAAAAAAAAGATTCTACAAAAAAAAAAAAAAAAAAAAGGTACCCGACTAACCCCTCCCTGCCAGCCTTCACTCTCGTCCTCGACAGACCATTTTTTTAATGTCAAGAGCTGTATCACCTCCTTTTTGGGCCGTCTCCTCTTGTTTGAAATCAAAGTATTATCATCCTACCCCCTATTTACCCCAGTTCATCCCCCCCCCACCCCTGCAAACCCCAAAATGTCTACAGACGATAAACAACCTGCGAAGGGGTCTTAATCAGTTCGGTGGAGGAGAAAGGGTGATCGTCGGCCGCGCCGCCTCTGGACTGTCTAACGAAACCCTATTAGCTACGAGCCGACGCAGCCTGGGAAACCCAACTAAAAGTCTTACACCCCTACAAGGTCCTTTACACACGGCTCGCGAAGTCTGTTCGTGGCAGTCAAGGCAAAAAAAAAGATACCGTATCTCGCCCGAAAGATAGTAGGTCTACAGATCACCACAACCGAGCCAAAAACCCCTACACCACAAAAAGAGAACGCAAAAAACCCCAACCCCAACTAAACACAGAAAAAGACAGACACGAAACACGCCACAAACAAAACACACCCATGAAAGCTACCCATACAAAAAACAAAAAGAACAACAAAATCCCCTAAAGACATGCAAACCACAAAACCAAAAGACCCCTTACACACCACAGAAACACCCTACACACGCTACCCACCCCACTAAAAACCCAACCCCAAACCAAACAAACCAAGAACAAAAAAAAAACCCGGACAACCACACAACACAAAAGACACAATCACATACAACTAGTACCACAACACACACATTACAAACACAGACCAAACATACTGGACAAATACAAAACACCACACTACAAAAACACCACCGGTCAAAAAACCCTAACCCTAACCAAAACACAACAAACAAAAAAAAACTGGGAGCACACATACCAAATAGACACCAGACACCATGACACAACCCGAAAAAACACAAACACATGAAAAAACCAAACAACACAAAAAAAATTCGGAAAAACAAAAAAAACTGAACATAACACAACCCAACAAAACACAAACAAACTCCCACACCAACACACACACAACCACGCCAACAAACACATATGACAACATAAACCCACAAACACCCCAGGAACCACACAAACCCGACAGACCACACACACACAACGAGTAAGAACCCAAGCCAAAAAAACGAGAACAAAAAAAGACACACAAACAACCAACAAACGACCCCAAAACCCTAAACAAACCGCCCAACAAAATGGATCAAACAACCACAAACACACAACACACCCACAATAGACAACACACAAAATACTGAGAAACAAAAACATGATACGCCTGTACAGACACCACACCACAAAAAACCAACCCCAAGACCACCACACCACCCACACGCCCAACCAAACTGGACGACAAAAACACATTACTGGAACAACAAATCTACACAACTCTTGACTATACACACCAAACACACCACGACACAGAACACACAAGCATGGACCACTCACCGGACACCACAAACCCCCATTTTGGACACAACCAACACAACACACACTCACACCCTCCCCCACTTGACACACACAACCACATACCACACGAATGCTGGACGAACACCACACACACACACAAACCGGACACACACACTTGCACACACTGGACACACACACACAAAAAACAATTGGAGAATAAACACACACTGAACACATACCACAACACCACTGGAAACCACACACAACACCCACTGGGACATACACACACACACACACACACACACACACACAGGACACAAACAGTGGACACACACACACACACACACACACACACACACTGGACAAATGTATCTTACTGACTGTCTTGGTGTGTGTGTGTGTGTGGTTTTTGTGGTGTATGTTGTGGTGTGGTGTGTCCATTGTGTGTGGTGTGTGTGTGTGAGAGTCAGGTGTATCCCTCACATGATGTCTGTTCTTCTGCTTACCGCACAGTGTGGAAACATAGTCGGCGGAACAGAATGAAACGGATTTAGAAAATGTGAGGTTGACACTGCTGGGAAGATATGATAAGAATAAAGTTTAATAAAGTGAAGTCAAAGTTTCAAAGACCACATCAGTATTACTTGGTCATATAAATATCAGCTGTAGTTCTACAGAAGCACAAATCAGGGACACCACAGTTTACAAAGAGTTGCTTTGACAATGGGTGTGTCTGTGTGGTATTCATTAAATATGAAATTATGCCATGAAGGTGTGTGTGTTGTGTGTGTGTGTTCAGTTGTAATTGTTGTGTGTGTGTGTGTTTCAGGATGTGTATGTTGTGATCCAGTGTGTGTCGTTGTTTGTGTTTGTTCAGGATGTGTTGTGTTTGTGTGTCTGTAAAATTAAGGGAATAGTGTGTTTATATTACAATACAGATAAACATATGATCATTTAAAAGTAAACCCAAAACGGTCAAAATTGACCCGGGCCCTTCTAAACCGGTAAAATGTGTAGTTTGAAAGGTATGATGCGTGAAAAGGGAAAGTTGCATAAAATTAAGCATACAAAACAAATGGGGGGGGGCATACGGAGGGGGCAGATTGTGGACAGAATAGGGATACAAAACGAGGGGGCACAATATTCCAACTGAGGGGGGGCATTGCCCTCTTCTGCCCCCCGGGGCGCCGGGCTTTGGGTGTGTTTGAACAGGAAAATGTTTTAAGAGATCCCTGTGAATCACAGATCAACATCATTTGGTGTTCTGCTAAACAAATCTCATAAAGGGGAAATCTGCTTCCCCCTCTCTCTCCTCTGGATAAACTACCCCCTGCAGAAAGCCAATCAGACCCCCTTTCGGGGGGTGTTGCCCAAAAGGTGCAGAGGTACGGGGGTTAAAATGACCCCCAGAAGGAGAGTACTTCGGGAAAGGTGATTCAGGGGATGGAGAAACCCTGGCCGGGAGTTTCAACTCCCACATAAAGAAAAATCAAGGGCCTCCACTCATGTGCCAAAAATTCCCCAGCCCCTTCTGTTGATTTCGGGCAATGCCCTTTTAAACACATTTGGGGTAAGACAAACAAAAAGAGATCCCCCAAAAGATTTCTGACTGAGATGTACTCAAAACCTTGTGGAGTTTTCATACCAAACAAAAGGAATGAAAAGTATTTTGGGGAAAGAAGAAGACGGTCCACACGGGGAAAAAAGGAGAGCATTCTGTCCTGGGAAAATTTGGCTTTTAAAACAGTTGTTGGGGGAAATCGTTTTTCTATAAAAAAAAACCCGGACGGGGCTGGAAATTTAAATGTCAATGAAGCATCCATGTACTCAGGTTTTTCACAAAAGATTTTTTAAAGGGGAAAATTTTTGGGCTGTCCCAAGGAAAAAAGGTGAAAACTGCTTCGTCCCATCGGGCATTCGGGGTTTTCTGGCGCGGGATATGTTTTCCTCCCCCATTAAATAACCCCCTTTAAATTCCAAAAGGGCCCAAAACCCTAAAATCAACGCCCCAAAGAAAAATTTTTTGGCCCCTGTTCAAAAGAAAACCCCCTTGGTTTACTTTTTAAAAAGAGTGCTGTGGGAAAAACCTTACAAATTGAGGACGGGAAAACCTGGACCGGTTCCTCCGGGCTTTCCCTGGCCCTCTCACTGGAGCCCCAATCAAAAATTTACTTACAAGGTTTCTATTTTTACAATGAAAAAACTACATCAAGGAGAAGATCAGGGAGAATCCCTCCCCAGAAAGGGGAAAAATAAATCTGTTCCCTTTCCTGAATGAACTAAATGCCCCTTTTCTCTATTTGGAAGGAAAGACCCAAAAAGCTCCCTAAACCAGGAAGGCTCTCGGGAACCCCAAAACTGTCCCCAGAAAAGGGGTTCACCCTCTGGCCCTTTTGTTTTTGGCTGACTTCAAAAAAGGACGGGAAAGGGTTTTAAACCTGAAAAAATACACCAATAAAGAAAAGGCCCTTCTGAGGCTGCTCCCCAAGGGGGGTCAAAGCTTCCAACCCGCTCTGTGAGTAAATAAAATAAACTTTTTAAGACAATCATCGGGAAAGAAAAAAATTCAGTTTAGGAAATATTTTTAAATTATAATTTTGAAAATTAATATATAAAATTCCCTTTTAAAAAACTTTTTGGAATCATTCCCTTTTGTTTTTTCAAAATTGTATAAAAAATATGCCATAAAAAATTCAAAGGGGCGGAAGTTTAAAATCTATATGTTTTTTAAAAAAAAAAAAAACCCAAATGCATCTCCCAAATTGCCCTTCTACCCTACTGGTTTTAAAATTAAACAGTGTGTTTGGGGAAAATCATGAGGGATCCTCTCTGTCAGGTGTCAGGCTGGGGGTCACAAAAGGAAGGCTGTGCTTTCTGGCCCTCAGCTTTTGGATTTAAAAAAAACCCCTTTCAAAAACCGGGGAAAAGGCTGGTCTGAGTAACAATAAACCAAGGATTCAGGAGTGAACCCTGCTCCCCTGCGGGAAACTGGGGAACCCCCCACTGAAATTTTAGCCTCTGAGGTAAAGTTTTCCCTGTTTTTGGTCACAAGTGAAAAACCTTTTTCACCAGATCCCCCTATTTTTTTTACCAGGCACCCATATTTCCCCCCAACCCTATTTTTTTGGACAAGGGGAAGCCCCGTTTTAAATGTGGTGGCTATGCTCCATCTTTTGGATTTTTATAGAATGTTTTCATATTAGTGACAGACTAGAAGTCACCGTTTATTTGATGTTAATGGTGAGAGTTTAGCAAGTGGTTTTGTGTGTAGCCTTCTTTAACTTTCTCTCTCATTCATTATTATTCAGATTCATTCATGATTATTCTTAATCATGGCATCATCAGGATTCATTTAGTAGTGGTTTAGAACTGTATCTAACATCACTTAGACAGAAAATTACTCCAGTCATCATCCCACCCATTCATTTTACTATCTGGCAAAACGTAACTCAACACAAGCCAAAACAAACTGCAATGCAACCAAACCGAGTTTGGTACCAAATACTCACTTTTGACTATTCTTAATCACTAAAGTCAACTGGTCAGATTACGTTTGCTTCTTCAAAAGGGGGACTAGATACATAAAGTGCTTTCATTTCTAAACAGTGACAACAGATACAGTCGGTGAGACACAATATGTGATACAGCTGCCGATTTTGCAAGGTTTTGCCTAGCTTGACAAGCATGTAGAGGTCCGGTAATTGTTATCATAGTAAAGTACACTTCACCTGTGAGAGACCGGAATCTAAAACAAAATCCGAGAAACACCATCTAATGATTTTTTGAAGTACTTTAATTTGGCCATATTTATTGCATGACATAGTATTTGATACATCGAAAAAGCAGAACTTCATTTCTTGGTACAAGGAACCTTTGTTTGCAATTACAGAGATCATACATTTTCCCTGTATGGTCATTGACCAGGTTTGGCACACACCTGCAGCAGGGATTTTTGGCCCACTCTCCTCCGATACAGGCTCACCCGCCCTGCCCCCCGGAAAAAAACTCCTTCTCCATATCCTTCAGGTTTCGCGGCTGGTTTCGCTGGGCAAATACAAACTTTCCAGCTTTGCCTCCAAAGATGTTTCGATGGTTCAGGTCTGGAGACTGGCTAGGCCATCTCAGGACCATGAGATGCTTCTTAACGGAGCCACTCCTTAGTTCCCTGGCTGTGGTGTTTTCGGGGTCGTTGTCATGCTGGAAGCCCAGCCCACACCCATCTTCAATGCCGCTTACTGAGGGAAGGAGGTTGTTAGGACAAGATGCTCGCGATACATGGACCCCATCCATCCTCCCCCTCAATATGGTGCAGGTCGTCCTGTCCCCTTTGCAGAAAAGCATCACCAAACAATGATGTTTCCACCTCCATGCGTCACGGTTTGTTGATGGTGTTTCTTGTGGTTGTACTCATCCTTATTTTTTCCTCGCAAAAAAACATGGCGAGTGGAATTTTAGACAAAAAGCTCCTATTTTTATGTCTCATCAGACGGCACAAATGACCTTCTCTCATTCCTTTCCTCTCTCTGGATCATCCAGATGGTCCATTGGCAAACTTCAGAACGGGCCTGGACATGCGCTGGGCTTTGAGCAGGGGAACCTTGCATGAGGCTGGCAGGATTTTAATCCATGACGACGTAGTGTGGTTACTAATGGTTTTTCTTTGTGAACTGTGGTCCCAGCTCTCTTTCAGGGTCATTGACTCATGTTCCTGCCGTGTAGATCTCTGGCTGATCCCTTAACCTTCCTCATGATCATTGATGCCCCCACGAGGTGAGATCGTGCATGGAGCCCCAGACCAGAGGGTTTGATTGACCGTCATCTTTGATACTTCTTCCATTTTCCTAATAATTGCGGCAACAGTTGTTGCCTTCTCACCCAGCTGCTGCCTATTGTCCTGTAGCCCCCATCCCAGCTTGTGCAGGTTCTACAATTTTTATCCCTGATGTCCTTACACAGCTCTCTGGTCTTGGCGGGCATTGTGGAGAGGTTGGAGTCTGTTTGATTGAGTGTGTGGAACAGGTGTCTTTTATACAGGTAACGAGTTCAAACAGGTGCAGTTAATACATGTAATGAGTGGAGAAACAGGAGGGCCTTCTTAAGAAAAACTAACAGGTCTGTGATAGCTCGGAGTTTCTTACCTGTTGAGTAGGTGATCAAAGACTTATGTCATGCAATAAAAATGCAAAGTTAATTACTTAAAAACTCATACAATGTGATTTTCTGGATTTTTGTGTTTTAGAGTCCGTCTCTGCACAGTGTGAAGTGTACCTAATGATATAGAATTACAGACCTCTACATGCTTTGTAAGTTTAATGAAAAAAAAAAAAAACCTGCAAAATTCGGCAGTGGTATCAAATATATTTTCTCTGCCCCGACTGTATGTATGAAATACCCTCAAATAAATGTGACATTATAGTACTGTCCACATCATATGAGAACATTTGATTCTCAAATCCAAAATGCTGGAGTAAAGAGCCACATTTTAAAATGTATATCTTCACTGGTCAAACTAGATAATGGTGTGGCACCTGTATACTCAATACAATGTCAATTCTGATACCTCACTGATCTGTCTTGTGACTGATACGGCCTTTTTTATTTAAACTGCTCTGGTCCAGTCTTACTCCACATATTTGTACTATACATGTTTCTATCTACAGCATATTATGAAATAAATTTCTACTAATGATACATATTCATTTATGAAATAGAATATGGGCAGGTTTCAGAAAACTGATATATCTTGGCAAATAAGAGAAAATATACTGGCCATCTAATTTTTCACCACCTAAGCAATGACGCAGTGTGGTTTTTAATATGATTTTGACTCTTTGGCAGGCTGTTCAGGCTGTCTCGTCCACAGAGGCAGGCTGTGCTTCTCTGGTCTCAGCTCTGAAGTTTCCCCCCAAAACACCCTCACTACCTGAAGAGAGCTGGAATCTGAGTACCAATGACCTGAAGGATTCGGGAGTGAAATGGCCTGCTCTCTGCTGGACCTGGGGATGCCCCACTGTAAACTTGGAGACTCTGAGGTCAGTATTCCATGATAGTTTGTCAACAAGTGATATACTGTTCACCAGATCCACATGTGTTTACCCGGCCACAACATAGTCCACACCATATGTGGTTTGGAACAGTGGAAGGCTACATTTTAATTACATTTGGTGCTATGGCTCCAGCATTTTTGGAAAAATGTTTTGAGATATAATAATTTCACATCAGGCAACAGTATGTACTGTCAGCCTTTTATTTGATGTTAATTGTGAGGAGTTGCCAATGTGTTTGTTGTAAGCCTCTGTAAACTTTCTCACTCATTTTATATGTCATGATTCATTCAATTATCTTTCTCAATCATTGCATCCACAAGGCTTGATTTAGTCATTGCAATTCAAAGAATATGGGACCAAATACTAACTTTTGACTAACTTTAATACACTATAAGTTAATTGGTCAGGATATACTTGACTTCTTGAAAAAAAGGTGACTATATACATAAAGGCTTTTTTATATTTTTGCTAATGGTGAAACAGATATGTATTAAAATAGCCTCAAATAAAAAGGTGACAGTGGTATATACTCTCACGCTATCATGATACATTTGATCTCCAAATCCAAACATGGTTGGAGTACAGAGGCCACATTTTACAATGTTAGCTTCACTGTCAAACTAGATTATGGGTTTTGACTGTAATACTCAATACAATCTAAATCTGATAACCTCACCTGTCTGTCTTTTGACTGATACTGCTTTTTAAACTGCGTTGGGTCAGTCCTACTCAAATGTGGTCCCCTCTGTAGCTCAGCTGGTAGAGCGCGGGCGCTTGTTACGCCACGGTAAGTGGGGTTCGATCCCCCGGAGACCACCCATACACAAAAAATTTTATGCACGCCATGACTGTAAGTCTCTTTTGATAAAGCGTCCTGCTGAAATGGCATAAATAATTTGTACTATACAGTTTTCGATCTTACAGGCAATAGTTTTTTGATAATTTGTCATTTCTAAATATGATACGATTCATTATGAAAGAATATGGCTAGGTTTGCAGGACACCTGGATATATTCTGAACATTTTGAAAAATATACTGCCACTATCTTGACCACCCAAGAATAGCAGTTGTGGTTTTAATATGAAGTTGACTCTTTGCAGGCTGTCAGGCTGTACCTAGTTCACAGAGGAGGCCTGTGCCTTCTCTGTCGCCGAGCT
Source organism: Coregonus suidteri (assembly GCA_036851935.1). Lineage (NCBI taxonomy): Eukaryota > Metazoa > Chordata > Actinopteri > Salmoniformes > Salmonidae > Coregonus > Coregonus suidteri. Next base: position 16,718 of record JAGTTL010001119.1, read on the forward strand.
CTGAAGTCAAACTACCCTCACAACTGAGAGCGCTGGACCTGAGCTACATCACCCAGTAGACTCAGGAGTCCAGACTGCTCTCTTCTGGACCTGGAAGGATCCACACTGCAAGACTGGAGCAACGTCAAGTATGTAGAGGGTTGAATGTCAATGTTCCTAATCAGACATGTTGGGAGTATCAGGCTATGTGTAGAACACACACTTCTGACGCACCAGCTTGGAACTAAGTATATATAGAGACTGTGTCTGTGTGTGTGTGGGGTGTGTGTGTGTGTGTGTGGTGTGTGTGTGTGTGTGTGTGTTGTGTGTGTCCCCAGTGTTTGTGTGTGTTCCAACGTGTGTGTGTGTGTGAGTGTGTGTTTTTTGTCCTGTGTTGTGTGCTGTGTGTGGTGGTCCAGTGTGTGTTGTGTGTGTCAGTGTGTGTGTGTGTGTG
>JAGTTL010001120.1:0-17142 GCA_036851935.1 Coregonus suidteri
ATTGGGACCAAATACAAAAACTTTTGATTTAAAATTTAAATCTAGTGTTGGGGTTGTTTTGTGGCCGGGTGTGTGGGGTACAGTTGTGTCCAGCATGTTGTGTGTCCCAGTGTGTTTTGGGGTGTGCCCAGGTTGTTTTTTTGTGTCCAGCGTGTCGGGTGTGTGGGGCCATTTGTGTACTTGTGTGCCCCAGTGTGTATGTGTGTGCGTCCAGTGTGTAAACCCAAAAACAAACTGAAAATGCTTTAAACCAATTTTTTTTAAAATCACAGCTTGAGAAATCACAAAAATAAGGAATAGGGCCCAAAATACAAAATTTTATGACTATTTTAATAAAATTTATAATTGAATTGCCAAAAATTTTTAATTTTTTTCCAAATGGGAGCACTAGACACAAAAAGGGTCCCTTTCATTTCAAAAACAGTAAACAGAAAAGGTAAAAAAATATCCTCAAAAAAAAGGTGACATTCTACAAAACTGTAGGGAAAGGTTTTCCTGCCGGACTGCTCCTCCTCCTTTTTGGGGCAGGTTTGGGCGTTCGTGCCCCCCAAAGTACTAGTTCCCACCTTTGGAATGTTTCTATGTTTGATTGTTTTTGGCCTGTTTTTTTTACCCCCGGTCCTTTTGTGTCTGTTTACGTTTCTATAAGTTGCCTTTTTTGTTTTGGTTAGGTTGTGTGTTGTTTTTCGCCTGTCCGTCTGCTGCGTTTTTTTTGTATTTTTTTCCCGTTGTTTAGTGTATACCATAGTTTTGGTTTTTGCTCGCCCTTTTTTGTTTTGACCCTTTTACTGTATCTTTGCATGGGTTTCACAGAAAACTTTTTTGGGACAACCCGGGGTGTCCTCCCGTTTGACCCCACACCAAAATACCCCTCACCCTTGAAAAACCCAACACCCAGATGGGTCAGCAGGACCCTGGGGGCCCCCAAAGTCGCTGGGGGCCGGATCAGCGCCCGGGGACCAGGGAGGGCAATTTTGGGGCCCCCCATGAACGAGGTGTCCAAACTCGGCCCCGGGTTTTTTTAGGGGGGAGATGTGCCCCGCCTTCTCACCCCACCCCCTCCCCAAAAGGGCCGTCCTCCTTCTCAGCCCCGGGAACCCAGGGGTTTTTCAGCTCTGGGCCCCGGGGCATTTTGAGGGTTTTCTGCCCCGGCTGTGGGGGGTTTCCTCCTGCAGGGGGAACTCTACCTGGCCACCATAACCCATCCCCCTGGGGTTTAACGAGGCGTCCCTCCGCCCTCTCTCATGTCTACCCGGCCCAAGGCGTTGGAGTGGGCCAACCCCCGAATGGAGGGGAAAAAAGACGCCGCAACCATAAACCTAGCAGATTTTCCCCCCACGTTTCCCGGGGCGGGTCTTCGTCATCCACCTGAGGGGAAGGGGGGGGGGGTTGGGAGCGTTTTTTCCCAAACCCCGACGGGGGAAGAGGAGGGGCACGGGAGTTTCCCCCTGGAGTTCGGGGACTTAGCGGCGGATGGGGGGGTGGAATGATGGGGGCCCTCATCGCCCCATTCCCGGTGTACCCTTTACGGGGAGGACGTTCGTGGGTGAGCGGGGCCTGCGGGGACCCCAAACCCTATCCTTCGCCAATTTTGGGGGGACTTTTCCATCCGTCTCGATCCCTGCTGGCTCCCCGGGGGACGTCCCCGATTTGGGGGTCGCCCATGCCCAAAATCCGCACCTCCGAGCCAATTCCCAGGGGGGCCGGGAAAGGTGCGGGCGTAGAGAGAGGGGGAGAAAACCCGAGGGGGGCCACCCCTGAAACCGTTTGTGGCCGTGGAGGAAACCCCGCGGAAAATTTGCGGGGGATTTTTCCCTGGGAGGGGGGGAAAACGGGTCACGCCCCTGGGGGGGCCCATTTCAGGTGATTTAGGCCCCCCACTTACCCAGAGCTTCTTGTTGGTCACATGGGGTATACCTGTGAGTTTTCCCCACGGGTTTGGCACCTCATTCCCGCAAAAAGGCGCTAGTAGATTCAGGCGCAGCTGGAAATTTTTTTGTCGTGGCCTTTTGTTATCGTTAGGGACTTCCCCTTCGGCGTAGAAAGCCCCTTTCCTGTTCATATCGGCCTAGACAGCCGGCCGTTGGGTCGGGGGTGATCAGAGAGGTCACAGCACCACTTAAGAGACGACGCAGGGGGGTCATGAAGGAGATCTGCAGTTTTAATCTGATTGACCTCTCCTGCGTATCCCGTGGTGCGCAGGGCTTCCCTGGTTAAGTGCCGCTGATCCTACCATTGCGTTGCAACAGAGGGCTCTTATGGAGTGAGTCTGGCCCAGTGTGTAGGAAGATGTCTAGGGGTTTTTTCCTTAGGGGCGACCTCGTAGAGAGTCCGAACCCAGGTGCCCGGCAATTGCGCATGTCCCCCTGATAGGAGGCTTTAGCACTGGTGTTCAGCAAAACTAGGGCAACACGAACACGGCTACCACCTCATAGACAGGGGATTTGTGCGATAGATTTCCTCCAAAAAGGAACGGCAACTCATCCTCAAGAGGAGACAGCTGCTATGGAGACTTTTCCATAGCCGAGTCCCTCGGCACAGGGATTACAATACGGTCCTCCACTTCCCGGTTTCCTCCTCGAGTTTCTTCTGTTGTGAAGAAAGAGGATGTGGTTTTGCGCCCGTGTATTGATTACCGTAGTCTCAATCAGATCACTGTTAATAGTACAGTTACACTCTCTCCACTGAGTGTGACGTATGACAGAATCATTACGCGCGAGCGCGGTTCTTCACAACAAAGTTGGAATCTCAGGAGCGCGTACAATCTGGTGCCGCATTTTTTTTAGGGGGAGGGGGATGAATGGAATACATCGCAATTTAGCACCCACCTCTGGTCATTACGAGTATCTCATCATGCCAATACGTGTTTAATGAAATGCTCCTTCATTCTTCCAATCCTTTGTTTGACGAGATTTTTCCGGGACAATGCATGGGCAGTGGTATGGTAGTTATACATCCTACGCCATCCTAGTGTACTCTTTGTACCCCGAACGAGCATGTCGCCCGGTTGCGCCGAGTTGTTTGAGAGACTGTATGGGAGCATGACTTGCTATTGTCCACGGCAGAAAAATTGGCTTGTTCTTCCATGAGACAGTCTCCCTTTTTGGGGTATCGGTTGTCCGCTTTCTGTGTGAGATAGAGGTTTGATACCGTAGTGTCCGGCCGTAGGCGTAATTGGGCGAAACTCCAACCACTGTAAAAGAGGTTTCATAGCAGTTTTTGGTTGCTAAATTTTTTTTACTACCGGAAGGTTATCCGGGGCTTTTGGATCGAGGTTGCAGCTCCCATTACGTCCCCTGCTAAATGGTGGTCCTGTTCGTTTGCAGTGGGGGGGTCCGCTGAGGCGGACATGGCATTTGTCAAACTGAAGAACCTGTTGCTCCTCGGCTCCGGTTGCTGTCGCATCCGGATCCCTCTTTACCATTCCACGTATAGGTGAACGCGTCCGAGGGGCCGGTATTTGGTGCAGTCCTTGTCACAAACGGTCCCGGCACGCCACCCTAAGCTCCGCCCATGGGTGCGTTCTAAGTTCCAAAAGGCTTCAGCTCGGCGGAAGCGTTAATTAATGACGTATGGGGACAGGGAGCTGTTAGCTGTAGTCCAGGCCCTAAAAGGTGTTGGAGGCAGTGGCTTGAGGGGGCCCTCAAACACCCTTTCCTCATTCTGACTGATCACCGTAACCTGGAGTACCTCCTGGGCAGCTAGGAGATTGAACCCTCGTCAGGCTAGGTGGAACATGTCCTGACCCTGTTTTGGTTTTAAGATCACATACATCCCAGGGTCCCAGAACGGTAAGTCAGACAGCCCTGGTCCCCGGCGGTAATTACACAGAGTAGAGGTCCATTTGAGGCCTACTTCCATACTACCGGAGTCTTGCCTTGTGGCACCCGTGGTCTGGGAGGTCCGATGCCGAGATCGAGCGGGCACTGCTATACCGACCCTAACTCCCCCAGAGTTGTCCCGTGGGGCGGACGTACGTTCCGCTCCAGGTTCGTGATCCCGCCTTATTTTATTGGGCTCCTACATCCCCCTTCCTCTGGACATCCAGGTATTGGCCGCACAGTGCACTGCCTTAGTCGTGAAATACTGGTGGCCCACGTTAGCTATAGGATGGTGAGGGGTTCTGTCTACTCCTGCTCGGTGGTGCGGCCAGTGTAAGGCGCCTAGACATTTGGCCCAAGGGGTAAGTTACATCCCCTGCCCGTTCCACAACGACCATGGTCCCACCCCTTCGGTGGTATTTTGTGACCCGACGCCTAAACCCCTCCCACCCCAGGGTAATACCACCATTTTGGGGTCGTTGTGGATCTTTTTTCCAAGGCTGTCGTCTCCTCCCTCCCAATGGCCGGGTCCTCCCTACTGCCCTACAGACCGCTGGAGGCCCGCTTTTACCGACGTGTTCCGGCACTTATGGGGTCCCCGAGGATATTGTGTCCTGACCGGGTCCCCAGTTCACCTCCAGAGTCTGGGTGGCGGTCATGGAAGCGCTTGGGGGTCTCGGTGAGCCTTCCTCGGGGTACCACGCAGATAGCAATGGGCAGGGTTGAACGATGTCAACCAGTATGTGGTAGGTTTCTGAGGTTCCTATTGCCAGGCCGGGCCGGAGGAGTGAGTGTCTAGTAGGTATATCCCCCTGAGCAGAGATGGCCCAGAACTCTCTTTATCCGCCACTCCACTCCACCAATTTAAAACACCTTTCCAGTGTGTTTTAGGGTATCAGCCTGTCCTGGCACCAGAGGCACGAGAGCCAGATCTGAGCTCCCCTGCAGTGGATGAGTGGATTCGGCGCTCGGAGGAGACGTGGGACGCTGGCCCATGTCCATCCTGTCCTGCAGCGTCCATCCGTCAACAAAAGTCTCGAGCGCACGACGCGCCACCTGCAGTGAGAGACTTGGTATATATGCACCGGAGTATCGAGAGTCTGGCTCTCCCGAAAACTTCGAAACCTGCCCCTCACGCCTGCCCTGGCCTGAAGCTGGGTCGGCGGTTTGTGGGGCCCTTTACAAAGTCCGAGAAGATTGAACCAAGCGGTGTGTTACAGGTTACAACTGCCCTATTGAGTACTAATTTTATTAACCCCCCATCGTTCCCATGTGTCTCTTCTCCGGCCGGTGGTAGCTTGGCCCACTTCCAAGAAGGATGAGATAAGAGAGACCTCCCTCCGCCCCTTACTTTGACATCGAGGGGGTCCCGGCGTACAGGGTCCGAACCATCTGTGGACTCGAGGTGCCGCGGATGAGTGGTCTCCAGTATCTCTGTGAGTGTGGTAGGTTACGTCCGGAGGAACCCGGTGCTGGGTGCCTAGAAAGGTACATCCTAGATCCAATCCCTCCTGACTGAGTTTCCACCGTGCATCCCACGCGCACCGTTCCGCGTCCTCCTGGCCGTCCCCCGAGGCCGTGGTCGGCGCACAGGCTTGAGCCGCGCGTCAAGGGGGGGGGGTAACTGGTCACGGATTCCTGCGAGGACTGCTCCCTCCCTCCTGGTTCGGCATGCTTTCGGCGTTCGTCGTCCCCAGGAGGTACTAGCTGCCAAACCGTTGAAATGTTTCCTATGTTTTTATTGCCTTTTGTCTGTACTTTTACACCTGTGTCCCGTTTGTGTCTGATACGTGTCCGAATATGTTGGCCTGTTTTGTAATTGGTTAGGTTGTGTGTTTAGTTTTTTCGCCTGTCCCGTCGTGCTAATAAACGTGTTTTTGTAATCCTGTTTCGTTTGTTTAGTGTATACGCATAGTTTGGCGTATTGCTCGCCTCTGTTTTTGTTTCGAAGGCGTTTACTACTCTGTATCTTAACCTATGGTTTTCACACAGTAAACTTGGTGTGGGACTAAGCTTTCGTGTCCGTGCGCCTGACTCCCAAACCACATACACCTCAGCCTTGACGAGAAATATGTCCCAAATTCTTATAACCTCTCACTCATTAACCCTCAAATAAAGGTGACATTCTGTAGTGTCCACCTAATATGAACATTATCTCTCCAATCCAAAATGCTGGAGTATAGCGCCAAAATGTAACACTGTAAGCGTTCACTTCCAAACACATATTGGTGTGGACTATGTGGTAACTGGTAAACACATGTGGATCTGGTGAACAGTTTATCACTTTGTTGGTCCAAATACAGGATACTGACCTGCAGAGTCTCCCAGTTTTACAGTGGGGAATTCCCCAGGTCCATCAGAGAGCAGCTTCACCCTCTGATCCCTTCAGGTCATTGTTTACTCAGTAATATCCAGCTCTCTCAGGTGTGAGGGGGTTTGACTTCAGAGCTGAGACCAGAGAAGCACAGCCTTCTCTGTGGACTCCTACCGCCTGACAGCCTGACAATGAGATCATCATGATTTCACAAAACTGTTAATTTAACACCAGTAGTGTGAAGGAACAATGGCAAGATTGTATTTGGATTATTCTCTTAAACACCATATACCGTAAATTTGTCGGACTATAAGCCGCGCCTTTTTTTCCCATTTTTTCGACCCTAGCGGCTTATATAACGGTCGGCTAATCTATGGGATTTTACGAGCTAACGGCCCACTAGAATACCTCCTAATATATATGGATTTTTACAGGTTACAGTCCACCAACATTTACTCTATGGGCCTCTGTGACCGGTCCCGCGCGCCCCCCACCTTTAAAGCGGCGGGCTCCCAGCAGGAAAGCTGGATGGCGAACAGGAGTGAGACAGGTAGCGCGCAAAAGTAAAAAGTGGAACCGAGAGTTGTAGCGATAGACAGAACGAGAAGACAGAACGAGAGCAAGACAGACAGACATTACGAGAGTAGAGACAGTTTTGTGCAAAGGAAGTTATTCATGGCCACAAACCCTCATTATGGAAAAACAAACGTAGAAATGCATATGATGCAGCTTTTAAGTTTAATGAAGGCAGTCAATCTGGCTGTAAATATAGGAAATAGAGGCTGCTGCAACGTAGCCCTTGGCATCAATGAGTCAATGGTGAGACGGTTGGGAGACGGCCCAGCGGGAAGAACTGTCTCAATGCAAAAAGTCAAAAAATGCTTTTCAGAGATAATAAAAGCAGATGGCGACGACTTGAAAGACTTTTCTTGAAGATTCGGTGAACACACAGAGAGCAGACGGCCGAGGTGTGTTTCCCACCGTGCAGAATTCCGACTGAAAGCTGAAACAGAGTCGCGCACCACGAAATGAAAAAATTTGAAAATTTTAGAAGAGGTGGAACCATCCTGGTGTTTTAAAAAGATTTTATGAAACGAAAGGGACTCTCGCACAGGGCGCGGACAACTTGTGTGTCAGCAACTCCCTTCCGACTCCCGACTACCAGAACAAATAACAAACTTCCTGCGAATTCACACAAAGAAACGATAGAGATATATACCATCGGACCGGATGTAATATGTTCTGTAGGACTATTGCACGAAATGGTAAACACTTGAATACGTTATGGCAAATATGCAACTTGTTTGTTTGAAATGTTAATAAATGGGAGCTTACTCAAGCAGCAGCCATCTCTTTCCCGACAATCCCCTCTGTGCACGAACCCCTTACATATTGGTCATTAAACATTAAAACACCTGCGGCTTTATATCCCAGTGCGGCTTATTTATGTACAGCATCATTCAACTTAGCTTGCTGCGGCTTATACTCCCGTGAACCTTATATGGCCGGAAACATACACGGTAGATGTCATCTTCCTTCGCCTAGAACTACATATGGTCATATTGTTATACGAATGTGAACACCAATCAGTGATTCAATATGTTTTTCTTATTTACTATGATAATATTATATATTATACATATTATAATACATATATTTTGTCTAAACTTAATATTTATTCTCTGATGATTAGTACATAAATGTCATTTTATGTCCTCACAGAGCAGCTCTGGAGGCCTTGGACCACTGGCTAGCAGCCTCAGAAAGACCTTTTCCTCTGAGCTGGAGTATTTCTTCAGGTCCAAACCACATGCCAGCTTCCTTTTCTGAGAGTCAGCAAACACAAAGAACCGAGCTGAACCACTGTGCAGGTGACAGTTTTTCTTTTTGCTGAGAGACTTCCTTGATCTCAGGTAGCTTTTGGATCTCCTCCATCTATAGAATGGTCTCATTCAGTTCATTCAGACAGTGGAACAGATTGATGCATCTCTCTGGAGTCGGGATTCTATCCCTGATCTCTTCTCCGTTGATGTACTTGACTGTTTGTCTTCATGGCTCTGTGAGCTGCTTCTTGTCTTTGTCAGTAGACCCTCGTAAGTGCTTTCTGATTGGACTCCCAGTGAAGCCCCAGAAGGAAGCGGAGAAAAGGTGCCAGGTTTCCTGTCTCACTTTGTACGGCTTTATTTTACAGCATCTCTTGTAGACAGTAACTTCATGCTTGCCTCCTGAAACAGCGAAGAAAAGTTGCTGGACGTTGATTGAGGTTTGGCCATTTAGATTCTCCATTTGTTGTTGAATGATGAGAGGAACCACATATACATCAGCCAGAGACTCTCTCCTGAATGCTCCGATGCACGAAGCCGTACAACCTTGTCCCTGGTAGATCCCCACATTCCTCTTTAAAGAGCTGTGTGCACAATCCTGGAGTACACTGAGGCTTCATTGACATCAATGCCAGCCTCTTTACAGGTCTTCTTCATAGAAAAATCAGATTGCCCTTCACAAGCTGTTGAAAAGCCCAGTTTTTTTCCCAGTGACAGAATGCTCCTCTTTATTCGCATGTGTGAACCTGTCTCTTTCTTCCCAATATACTTTTCATTCTTCTGTTTTGGTATGAAACTCCACACAAGGTGTGAGTAAGCATCTCCGTCAGAAATCGTGGGGCTCTCTCTTCTCTCTTATGTTTGCAGCATGTGTTCAAGGGACTTACTGCAGACATCCAACAGAAGACTGGAATGTGGCACATGATGTGGAGGCTCCTTGATGTCTTTATGTGGTGAGATGAGTCTGCTGGCCAGGTCCTCATCACTGACTCTCTCTCCTGAGGTACTCCCTCCTTTCTGTGGGTCATTGAAACCCTCGTACCCTCTGTCACCTGGTCAACACACCCTGAATGGACTCCGATTGGCTGCTGCAGGTCGGGTATTTATCCAGAGGAGAGCAGAGGGAAGCAGATTTCCCTTGATGAAATTTGTCAGCAGACATCCACTGAGGTTGAAACTCTGTGACCGTCACAACAGATCTTGTTCTTCCTGGAAGTCTAGGGCAGTCGGCACTCAAAAATCCAGACCATCAAAGATGAACAGAACTTTGTACTTGTCCGTAGTGGAGATTCTTCTTGCTTGTTTGTTTCCCATTGAGAAGTGATCGGAGAGTTCAATGAGAGTGTGTTTTTGTTTCTTTCCTTTTTCATCAATTCAGCTCCCGAAACAGGGAATGAAATTAACAAATTGGACATACTGATTTGTGCTTTTTCCGTTCAGCCCAGTCTAGACTGAACTTCTGCACAGAGACAGTTTTTTCCAATGCCAGCCACTCCCTTTGGTCAGCACAGCTCCTGTATAAGGTTTGTCTTGTCCAGTTAGGGGTTTTGAGAGGTCGTTACATTTGACTGCCAGTCTCTGTGTCTTGCTTGTTTCCTGGTTGTTGTCTCCAATCTGTCTCAGCTCCATGTTCATCTATTGACCTCGTCCTTTTTCCACCCTCTGTTGATGTAGAGCTCTGTGTAGATTCTTATTGGAAAAGTGTTGGGTTTCCCTTTGTTGCGCTGATCACCCTTCAAATACAACATTGAAAACTGCTTCTTTGATTCATTTGAGTTCACGGTTGGCAGTAATCACAGCAAGCTCATCTGAATCTAGAATAAACACAGAGGATATAAATAATTACGTATGTTTTAAAAGCCTACAGTATTCTAATGGGACTGTTATGACATTTTTAATTATTATCATTTTTTTTTTCGCTTAACTGACTGTATAAATTGTGTACATTTTTTGGTTTTCATAATGAATTACAGACTGGTGTGACTGATTATATTATTAATTGGTATTCTCTCTCCTCTCTCTCTCTCATCATCTCTCTCCTCTCTCTCATCTCTCTCTCTTCTCTCTCTCTCTCTCCGATCTTCTCTCTCTCCTCATCTCTCTCATCTCTCTCTCAACACAACACATCCCTGCTGCTGTACTTGATGAGTCCACTAGGTTGTTGTGTTTATTCTGCTACAATACATCATTTGAGTTACACTAGCTACTTTATACTGTACTTTAAAGCTTTTACCAAGCCCTTTTTAATGTTTGTTTCTACAACCGCATTCAAACATGAAGGCCACAGCCAGCTTCTTACTTTTTTCTCCAGTGTGTCCAGCAATCGCCTTCTGGTTCAATTTTCCCCTCAGGACGTGCAGTGGTGATCTTCAGAAGCCCCTCTCTGGCAGCTGCTCTCCTGCTTCTCATATCTTCAAGCATCCACCAATTCCTTATCCTGCTTCTGACTCTCAACGAAGCCTTTCTGGGAGTTCTGAACTAAGATCCTCATTGAACATCTTCACGCCGTTCTTCAACAAATGTCATAATATTTCTCTTTCAGCAACCTGAAGTAAATCAAGTAAATTAGTTAAGGCAAGAAGAAGAAATGCTTCATCATTAACACATTAATGAATGATTGAACAGATCAACTTTTACTTGAGGTAAACACAAACAAATGTAGCATAACAGGACACACTACACTGAATATGGAGTACAGGTCTGTTTTGATGACGCTGGGAAGACTGCCGCACTGAGCAATACTCTGACTCTGATTCTCTCCTATTGGTTTCTGGGGACAAAACATGAGATTACATCTCGCTCATTCCAGGGAGTAACACACTCACAACACACACACTGCACACAACGAGCACACACACACACACACAACACCACTACACGACACACACCCACACACACTACACACACACACACACACACACACACGGCACACCACATCATTCAACGCAATGCAGGGAATGTGTGTTTAGTTTTAATCTGGTTTTCAGGACTATGAAAATGGAAAAAAGGATTAGCCTATAGATTATGAAAACACAAAATAAATGGTAAAATGGGAGCGGATAAATGACTAGAGACAGTGGTTGTTTAACTCACTGATCATGACTTCATGAGTTCTTCTTACCTTTGTTCAGTAAGGAAATGCTCCCTCTCTAAAAGGAGATAGGTTTGACTCATAGACAGTCACTCTTCATGGACACACAGCTGGGTACACGGAAGGCTGGTCCTCGCCTGCTTTGAGTTGCGCTTCGACACAACAGAGACAAACATTACATCCTCTCATTCTACTCTGAGACTCAGATGGGGAAACATATAGAAGAGTTTCAATTCACAAAACGTCTATATATCCATTTTCCAGAATGTTGGGTAAATTACTTTTATTGTTTAGAAAATGATGAAAGAGATTGGTTGTTTTTTCAGTAGCTATCATGGTATGTGGTTTTGTTCAATGACAGAACATGTAGTTCTTTTAAATCTATCAATTGATGGTTTCATTTCCAGGAACAAATAATCATGTTTATTTTTTTTTGTTTGCAAATTGCTATATATCTGCCTCACTCACAGAGACAATCAGGTTAGTACTGCTAGGTTTTACCACAGTAATAATATTATCTGCCTCACTCTCAGAGGAAATAAGTAGTACTGGCTATGTTTTACATCGGTAAAAATATATATCCTGCATCGACTCTCAGAGAAATACGTAGTACCTGCTAGGTTTCTACAACATTAATAATATATATATAATAAGCATATATAGTATAGATATATATAAGATATATATATATATAATATATATATATCTGCCTCGACTCTCAGAGAAATAAGTAGTAGCTGCTAGGTGTTTACACAGTCCAAATGTGACCAACCGGCTCGATTCGGTCTTATGTAGCAACATTTGAAATTGTGTTTTTACATTGGATAAATTAGAGACTCAGCTAGAAAAAGGTATATCATACACTATAGTTGAGGAACAATTGGAAAGTAATTCGGCTTTTGAAAGATGATAAACTTGTTAACCTCACTTTTGGAGAAAATGGCCTTTGAATGTTTTGTTCACCTCCTGGAGGAGCTCTTCTTTATCTACAGTTGTTTTACTTTGGCAGTATGTCACCACATCTCTAAACTATATTTTTTTAATATATATAGTTACTAATGTATGGTGTTTTTTGGTTTAATGTCAGTGTCCATTGTTTGTTTATGCTATAATGGTTATTGTATGGTTGTAGGTGGTACAACTGAACTAGAAAGATGTCCATATTTTTGCCAATTCTGAAGTAATATACTTACTTTAGTAAGGATATATACTTTTATTCAGTACTATCTGCAGTTGCTAGATATATTTCCCATAGATGGCAGCATAAGTACCACAAATGACATTTCAGAAGGTTATGTTTTAGTTTTCTCCCTGGATACACCACCACTCCACCCTCACAGGAAAACTCCTGCTCAACAAATGCGCTTTTTACTGTCCCTTTCCACACTGCTAATGCAAAGGAACGACTGAAAAAGCATTTAAAACAGATTACTGTGAAATAATATAATGATGATTTCGTGTTTATTATTACCTGTTTTATGCCTCATGTTTTTGAAAATTATCGTTGATTACTATAAACGATTATCCAAAATAAGCCTGAACATTAATTTAGTCACCGCTTGTTGAGATAAACGTCATTTTCCTGGTACATTCATTGTCAGATTCAATCACTCAGCAGAAGGCACTTGTGACATCTGCTGGTGTAAAAAAGACGCTTTATAAATACATTGTTTATTGTTGTTTGGTTTAGGTGTTTTATATGGCAAAAAAACATTATGGGTTTATGGGCACTCTTGCTCCTCCTTGTGGCGTATGTGGGTACTACATAACTCACTCATGACACTTGCTAGGCTCGATAATCTGAGGTAGCAACTGCGTCATATCTACGAATCCATTGGCTAGAGCCACCCGATTTAGACAACAATCACACCAGTATACCCATTTGGTTTGGTGCAACTCAGTGAACCTGCGCAGCATTTCGCTCCAATTTTGATGCCTATGAACGAAGATTTTTCGATGCATATCAAATTACCCAGCAAGTCCATTTAGAAACCACAAGTCGTCAAAAAAAATTGTTATATTTCTTAATTAAAAAATGTCTTCTGGCTGTTTAAAATCGGGCCACTATACTTGAAAAAGAGGACAGGGACATGAGTTTTGTTTAGATTTGTACACTTTTTTTCTTAAAATGAATATGTTAAAACCATGACCAGAAAATGTTTAACTTTTGATGGCTTTGCGCCAGACAACACCTCTTAGACTGTGGCTCACCCACAAAACAATGTACTCAGGTTAACATTGATGCGCGCTCACCAAGTGAACCATAAACATTGTTTACCTGAGTTAAACCTACAGGGTTAAAGCTCACCAAGTAGCCGTAACCTTGTTAATAAGGGTTACCTTAGGTTAAACCTACAGGGTTAGTGCTCACCATTAAGCCGTAACCTTGTTTAATCATAAGTTACCTTGAGGTAAACCTACAGGGTTAACGCTCACCAAGTAACCCTACCTTGTTAATAATAAGTTACCCGAGGTAAACCTACAGGGTTAACGCTCACCAAGTAGCCGTAAACTTGTTAATAATCAGTTACCTGAGGTAACCTAAAAATTTAATAAAGTTGGTTCAACACAGTGGCGGTTCTTTTGACCCTAGGACAACGGGAGGTTAAACCCTAAACTGTGCTCCATGGCGGATGCAATTAACTCATTTTTATCAGAAAAAAGCCGTGTTAAAAATGTCGTGTGTACTGCCTACTTTGAGGCGTCCAAAAATAATATTCAAAGTTTGGTCCTTGGACACAGAGGGGTTAAACACTAAAGTTTAACTCGTCCCATTCTAGTGAAGAGGGAGAACCGGACAGAGGAAGGGTAGGAAGCCAGCATCTGTCAACGAGAGAGGGAGAAGCCCTCCACGGTATTTAACAGGTGAAGAAACAACCAGGAGCTCCATCGGTCCACAAAGAAATGCAGGCAGCCATTTGATGATGTAGTGGTAGCTCAGGATAACTAGGATGCTGCTGGTAGAGTAGCTCGCTTAGCTAGCTGTACCGCTAGCTTGGCTAACTAGCATGTCGTCCGTCTGTTCCCTCGTCTCGAGGATGATGACGAGATCCGGTGAACCACAATTAAACAACAACAGCGAGTGAAAAGGATCTGGCTACACTCATACTGTTCCCTGACCGTAAAGCAAAAAGCAATTGAACAATAAACTGTCGGCATCTCAACACTGTATCGAACTCTGTCGTTGTTCCCCAAGATCACATCAGCCCACTCTGCTGCGCGTAACTGGGACAATAATGCTTTGGGCGCTCAAACCGTACGTGGACGCAAACAGTTCTGTACGGGACGGGGACAGTTCCAGAACGCGGACATAAGGCAGAGTCACACAATAAACTAAACCCATTCTTTACAGTGTCTTACAAAAACCATTTATAAAAAATGTATATGTAAAACAAACATTCAAAGTTTTTTATAACAATATTTTGAGATCTGGGGCCCATATCAAAAAAGCGTCTCAGAGTAGAAAAATTGGTCCGTATAAGTGTTGTATCAGCCATTCTACTCTTATGGTTATAAATTAAGCTATGCATGGAAGTCTCTAGTCGGCAGATATTTAGGACGCCTCATGAGGCTGTCTAACCCGTTAAGAGTTAAGAATAGCAGGTTGTCTTGATAATACTATAGAATAATTGCAGTGAGTCAGTGGTTTGGGGGGGGGGGGTTTCCTCTGCGCCACATGTAATTGCTTTGGAGTTGTTAAAATCATGTTTAGAGATTTTTCTATATGATCAATCATAAGAATAATATAGCCCTACATGGAACAGTTTCTCTCTTCAGCATTTGACAATGGTTTCTGTTATATAATAATGTATAATAAGGTGTTGGTGATTAAATAGCCTAGTTAATTCATTACATGACTTTTAATCACACTATCTATGTTTTTGCTTAGTCCTGGCAGTTTACCCAGAACTATCAGAGGCTCTCTCGTGTGGCTTGCTGCTGATGACACTGCATGTATGTTATCATAATAATGATGTCTGCACATAACATTTTGTCTTCATTTTTGCAGATTAACTCATGCTTAGTTTCTGAATATTAACTCAGGTTTTCGCTCCAGCGGCAAATGAGTTGGAGCTGTGGCAGGGCGTTGGACCTGTGGCCGAAAAGTGTCCAGTTTTGAATCCCCGGGCACAACGGTGCTGGGAACGAACGGGCGGAATTGATCTGACCCCTGGAGAGCTAATGGGTTTCACATCCTCAAAACATTCACCTTTGTGTAAGAAGAATATTGTAAATTGTGCAGGGCAGCCGGTGATGGATGTAGTGGTAACTAGGATAACTAGGATGCTTCTGGTAGAGTAGCTAGCTTAGCTAGCTGTACCGACTAGCTTGGCTAGCTAGCAGGTCTTTCGTCTGTCCCTTGGCTCGAGATGATGACGAATCCGGTGAACCACACAATTAAACAAGAATAAAGCGACTGAAAATGATCTGGCTACACTCATACTGTCACTGACCACATTACGCAAAAAGCTAATTGAACAATAAACTTCGGTGTCTCAACACTGTAAACGAACTCCATCGTTATTCCCCAAGATCACCTCAGACCACTCTGCGCCGTAACTGGACAATATGCTTGGCGCACAAACTGTACGTGGACGCGGACAGGTTTCTGTACGGGGACACGGACCAGTTCCAGAACGTGGACATGAGCAAGAGCCACACAATAAACTAAACCCAGTCCTTTTACAGTGGCTTACATTAGTAATATTTCCAAACATTAACGATGGTACAGAAGGATGTAGTAGCACCGCCATTTAAAACACTGAACTAACACAGTATAAGATTATAATATATATATATATATAGTTATATATGAATATATTTTATAATATATATGTCATAATTAAAACAAACATTCAAAGTCTTTTTTTATAACAATATTTTTGAGATCTGGGCCCCATATCCACAAAGTGTCTCAGAGTAGAAAATGGTGTCCGTATAAGTGCTGAACAATAAAGACTTCTACTCTTATGGGTATAAATTAAAGCTATGCATGAAGCCTCTAGTCCCCACCTAGTCGGCAGATATGTAGTACACCTCATGAGCTGTCCTAACCAGTTAAGAGTTAACAGCAGGTGTCTTGATAATACTATATAATTAATTCAGTGAGGTCAGGTGTTTCCGTGCGCCACATGTAATTGCTTTGGAGTAGTTAAAATAATATTTCTATATTTCTATATGATCAATCCATAAATAAATATAGACCTACATGGAAGTATGTGTATCTCTTCAGCTTTTGGCAAAGAATTTCTGTACTAATACTTATGTATAATAAGTGTTGGTGATTCAGATATCCTAGTTTAATCATTCCATCACTTTTAACCCATGCACATCTATCTATGTTTCCAGGGGGGCTCCCGTCTGGCAAATGAGTTGTAGCTGTGGCAGCGTTGGACCTGTGGCCGAAAAGTGTCCAGTGTTTGAATCCCGGGCGGGGGCCAGGCGAAAAAAAAGAACGGGCGGAGAAACTGATCTGATCACTGGATGGGCTTGTTGTGTTCACGTCCTCAAAAAACATTCACCTTTCGTTGGGCCCTTGAGCAAGGCCCTTAACCCCCACAACCATGCTCTCCATCCAGGGGCCCCCCCTCCTGCACTGCAGCTTGAACCTGTGCTGGTCTGCAACGTATGTGTGAGGGTCTGCTCTTTGGGGGGTTAAGAAAGGAGCAGAATACATGTTTTTTGTTGTTTGCTGTAACTAATGGACAAAGTTGTATTGTATTGTAATGTAATTGTATTGTAAAGAAGTCAAGCCAGAGTTGACGTGGGCCATCGTTCAAAACAAAGAGATGGCTCCCTGGCCACCAGTGTGTTTTTGCATATAACCAAGATCAATTCTACCCCCCATACAATACTTTTATACACAGTAATAACTTTTTTATAATATATATAATAATAATAATAATAATACCTTAATTATTCACATTACATTTTTGAATAGATAGTACTCAGACATCTATAGTGTTTACAATAATGAACTATTACCGATCATGATCTTACTTGTTAATCCCACCCCTGCTTACTCTCAGCCCCGCCCACCTATCCTCCGTAGAACATCCTTTTGATTTCCATCTGCCATATTTTTTTTCCCCT